>OY979703.1:38604807-38875885 GCA_963855925.1 Inga laurina | reverse complement strand
AACAAGGTAAATTCAATAAACTAATGTAATGATGAAGTGTGATTCCCTTGAGTTAAGATTGTAGTCTTTCTTGCCTGCTAATGATAAGAATTCAATAATGAGTCGAAAAGATAGACCTAAGTTACTGCTAGATCCATCCTTGCAATACTCATTTAATTTATTCTACTAAAGCAATTAAATAAGCATTATCGTTCAACACAATAAATCTAACTCAAGGAGAAGAATAATTAACTTCCAATTCTAAATTGTAAATACCATTACAAAAATTCAAAGCATTCAGTTTAGTCATTTAAAATCTACTCAACCAAGTTAAAACAAACAACTCAACCTACTCCTAATAGAATCATACAAAGCTTAATTAGTCAACTCTTATCTCAACCACTAAGTTGATTCATTTGGCATAGAACAATTTAGCTCAGAACCATATACTTAACCAAGCCATATAATTATGACCTAGAAAGAGAGCTTAAAGGAATTCTATTGAAGTTTAGAAGCTCAAACCATTATCCAACTCAAGGAAATCACTAGAACTTAGCTGACTCATGGAAAGGAAGAAGAAATCAGCCTCCTCTTTGTATATCAAATTAGTCCAAATTTTGCCTCTTCCACCTCTTTAATTATCCATCAAGCAGTTCCTTAAGACAGCCGCCAGTTTACTCCCTTCCTTTGGTCAACTCCTTCTCTCCTTCTTGAATTAATTCCATTCAGCCCCCTCATTTTATATCTCCACCTAATCAACCCTCATCTCAACAATATCCAATTATTGGTCCACTTTCTCCTATGTGCTCCTTCCATGTTCAACCTTCATTCCCATTTTACACCAAATGATCTAGCCTCCCTAAAAATAGTTGATCTTGCCTCTTCTTTTCTTCCAATCTCTACTAATCAATCGGTGCTCTCGCCCTTTTCACACCTCTCTTTCAGGTTTTTTTTAATTCAACCTCCTTCTCCTCCTCCTTTGCCTCTAGCCTCCACTTACATAAATGGTCCCCACTTCCTCTTGCTTCTTTGATTCACTTTAGGTTAAAAAGTGAGTTAAGGCATGTTTGTGTGAGGGGTGACAAACTGTTTTGGGGTTACACATAAATTTGTAACAACCAAACAAGGCCCTTACATATTTAATCTCCTTTTTTAAAAATATGAAAATAAATTCCCACTTGTGAAGTTCCTCTTTTACCCTTCATTAAGCTCCAAAATGACATCTTTGAAGTTGATTAATTGATAAAAAATTGCACCACATTATCACCTCTAAAATTATATTCACAAAGGTAACATCTTTTGCTCACAGTAAAGGAATAATAGGAATAACAAATATTAATTAAAAACATAACAATTTAACCACTATAATGTTATAATCCATGTTTTGATGATAACAAAGTGTTAATACATTATTTTGTAAAATATTTAATGTTTTGAAGATGGTAACATTAAGCCAAATTGATTATCAAATGCATTTCACAAGTTGACAAAAAGTTGCTGTTCAAAAAGTCTGATACACTTGAGTTTAGAGGAAGAACTTGAGTTTTGTAAGTTGAAGCACTCGATTTTGGCATTCTCACTCTTGTAAGGTTTATACAAAAGCTGTCTCAGAAAGTGAAATTTACTAATGCACTCAAGTTTGGGTTCAAAACTTGAGTTCTGATTTAAAGAGCACTCGAGTTGGAAAGAATAACTCTTGCAAGTTTTATCGAGAGGCTGGGACGCTTGAGTTCTGGTTCAACACTAGAGTTCTAGCAACAAGTGCACTCAAGTCTTGCAAGTGAACTCCTATAAATGTTATCAAAAAGTAAATCCAGAAGCTGGGACACTCTGATGCACTCAAGTTGTGGTCAAGAACTCGAGTCATGCCTACAACACTTCCAGTCAACTCTTGCAACTTCCATTCTAAAGCCAAACCAGATACTTCAACATTTTGATATGCAACTATGAACTCCAGTTTGAGTAAGGAACTCAAGTTCGGTATTGCACTTCCAGTTAAATTTTGTAACTTTCTAATAGGAAAAAAAGTAAAAGAGTATTGATTGACCTGAGAACTCGAGTTTAAGCATAGAACTCGAGTTGTGCTTGAAAACTCTTGAAGTGCAAGTTAACTCTTGCAAGTTCTTGGTAGAGACAAGATGAAGCAATACCAACAGCCATGATACTCAAGTTTGTGAGGAGAACTAGAGTCATATTTAAGAACTTTCAAGTCCACTTGCAAGTGCAGAGAGTTGGAACCTAAAAGTTGGTAAGGAAACTCGAGTTGTACCTGAGAACTCGAGTGTTGTCCAAAAATTATTCAAACACTCTTTAGAGTCACTTGAAAGTGTTAAAGGTGTTCTCTATACTCATGCAAATATTAAAGAGAACTCGAGTTTGAATGTGAAACTCAAGTGTGAAGAAAGAACTCGAGTTCATCAGTCACAGAAGCAGAATGCATTATAGGGTCAAAGCGAATGATCTAAATATGGTTAAGTGTTATTTATTCATTATGTTTTCACTTGTTATTACACCTAAACATTATCTAACATATATTTTAAGTGTGAAACATGAGATTGAACGTTCATATTATAGAATCAAATAAGAAAGTCAATTGCGGCGAACATAATCATTGTGCACTGAATATTGGACACTTGCCACCACATACAGTTGACCCACCATGAAAAATTGTCTGAAAACTCAAACTATACATCCCGCTCCTTAACAAATGTTTGTATTCATGTAGTTGTTTACAAAATACAGAGCATCGGAGTCAAACTAAAAGGAAAACACACAACATGAGAGCATATACTGAAAATCTTCAAGATTCTCTAATTTCATATTTTTCTCTGTATCCATATTGTACTTCATTGATTATTATATTTACTCTACAAGAGAGTCTATAAACAATTTCAATTGTATTTTTTATTTGATCGTAACGTAACAGGACCTTAAGAGGGAAGATTTCCTTATGGGGAAGTTGTAGAGAAAATTCCTGGTAAGACTTTCTGCTCGTAAGACTTACAAAGTGTAAGTAGTAGAGAACGTTGCTGCTTGTGAGAGTTACAATGGTGTAAGTAGGAGCAAACATTGCTGCTCATAAGACTTACATGGGTAAGTAGGAAAGAAAGGTCTTCGGAATTGTTTTGCTCATAGGACTTGTCGTAAGGTGAAGAGAAAATTTTAGGATTAGAATTTTTTTGCTTGTAGTCCTTACGAGGACAACTAGTTACTTTGCGGCATTCCAAGATCCTTACGAGGACTCACCTGATTTCATTTTAAGTAGATCGAATTCAGTGACCAAGGTGTTGATTTGATTCTCCTTTATTCCCAAAGTTCCTTCATGAGCTATTTCCAGAGCTTCCCACATTTCCTTTGCTATTGGAAGTGTGCAAATTCTGAAGTATTCACTTTGACTCAAAGCACTTTGTATCATTAGAATTGCCTTGCTGTTGAGAGTGATAAGTTTCTTGTCATTCTCATCATATTCCGCTGGCGTCTTGAGAATTTTCTAAGAATCTACAATCTTTATAGGTTGATAGTTTCCACTCTCAATCACATCCCATAGCCCATATTCGGTAGCCATCACGAATACTCTAAACTTTGCTTTCTAGAAAGAAAAGTGTTCGCCACTGAAACCTGGAGGTCTAGTAATGGATGCTCCGTCGGGAAGAATTCCTTCACCCATGCTTGCTATTGGATCCTTCTTAGGTTGTTATACCTTAACAAGAAGACCTACGCTTTGATACCAAATGTTAGAGCAAGCGTTTCACCCAAGAAGGGGGTGAATTGGGTGGTACTAAAAATTTCGTTGGCAGTATAAAAACTTGACGGTGAATATAATGCAGTAAAGAGTAAGGAGAAATATCACCGAAGTGTACACCAGGAGTTATACTGGTTCGGCCACAACCACTTTGACCTACGTCCAGTCCTCAGAATATTTCTGAGAGTTTCACTATAATTTTTAAGATTCAGTAGGTTCTTGGCACCTCAGTACAAGCAAGTTCCTTCGCCTGGACACTCGCTCCCCCTTACAAGTTGTAATCCAATCCCAACTCAAGGTTTCACAACCTTAAGTTACCTCAATAACAAATATTGAGTTTGAATGAAATATCTCTCTTACAGAGTGAACAAGAATCACTGTAGTACAGAATTACAAGTATATGTAAAACAAAGTAGTGAACTTGATAATGTGTTCGTGTGTGTGTTCTTGTTGTTTTTCTCTGTTTGGATGTTCCCATATATATGTGTGTGTGTGTGTGTGTGTGTGTGTTGGTAATGACCGTTAGAACATGTTCTTCTCGCCCATTAGAGTGTGCGTAGCCACTATTGACTTTTCCAGTATTTGAAAAATATCCGTTTACGGTAGGTGGCGATAGGTAGTGTTTGAACGTTACATTTGACTTTCCTTATTTGGTAAGATCTCTGCATTGTTTATCTGTGGATATGCTAAGAATACTAATACAATGAAGGGTTAATCATATAGGAAACAAATCAATGAACGTTAGAATGATTTCCAAATTTCTGGACTTGCATACTCGAGTAGTCATTAAGTTTACTCGAGTACTTACTTGAGTATCATCTTGAGAGTAATGATAGCAAGTTAATAAATGAACATCACATAACTCAAGTAGTACATGAAGTAAACAAATTTACAAACTTTGAAAATACCTGTTTACTCAGGTACTTACTCGAGTATGGTATAATTTTCTTCATGGGTTACTCGAGTAGCTACTCAAGTAATCTCTCAAATAAACTTTAGGTTACTCGATGCTTTACTCTAGTAATGTTGGCAGGATTTCAGGGCCGAGAGCACTTCAAGTTTACTTACCCTGTAACTCGAGTACTTACTCGAGTAAACATAAATTTTCTGCATAGCTTACTCGGGTAAATACTTCAAGTGCTTTGTAGATAACTCTGCAGATTACTCAATTACTGACTCGAGTAATCTAGTTCAAACACTTGATAAAGAATAATTGAATACCTGCATACTTGAGTAGTGCCTCGAGTGAAGTGATAATAGCATTTCATGTTATTCGAGTATTACCTTCAAGTTTTGCTTACCACAGTGAGTTACTCGAGTAGCTCCTCAAGTAACATTGGCAGGATTGAAAATGCCGAGAGCAACATATTTCTTGAATCAGGGGACTCAAGTACAGACTCGAGAAACATTGGCAGGCCGAGAGCAACTGGAAGTCTTTTACCTGATTACTCGAGTACGCACTCGAGTAACATTGGCAGGCCGAGAGCAACTGGAAGTGATTTACCTAGTTACTCGAATGAATACTCGAGTAACGTTGGCAGGCCAAGAGCAACTGCAGGTCTTTCTCTTGGTTACTCGAGTAACATTGGCAGGTTGCTTTAAGGTCGACTCTAGTTACTTCAAGTTTTTGTCTTATTACTCGAGTACTTACTCAAGTAACCCTTTAGGAATATTTGCCAGTGATGAAGTTTCTCAGCTTTTTCTCTTGGCCTTTCTTCATTACTCCAGTGCTTACTTCAAGTGATTATTTGCCCTTTTATTACTTTGTTCAAACTTATTTGTTTATCAAAATCTTTTTCATACCATTCTTCGTTATCATCAAAACATGTGAGATCTAACATAACCATGCCATTGCAAGATGTAGCCTCAAGCAAGAAATAGAACAAGTTCTAGAGAGCAATAATCTAAGTAGATAAATCACACAATGAAATAAACAATTAGGCCCAAAATATCTTCCAACTAAGCTTTTTGTTCCCTAACAAACCTGTCAAAAGTAAGTCATGTATCATTTACAGAACTTGAATTTTTTGGCAATTCACTCATTTAAAACAAGTTTCAACTATGAATCTAACTAAAAATAATTAAGATACTTGATCATGATTAGAACCTCAAAAATCACAGTTAATCAGACCAAAAACAGAGGAGAACAAAAGCAGTAGACAAAAGCATATAATGTGACAATGAAATTCATCATGGGAACAAGCGCAATTCCCCACACTCAATCCTTACATTGCCCTCAATTTAATGTACAAAACAAATAACCTAGACGAACTTATCTCTTGAGTGAAGTGAATGTTGTGAAGTCCAATTCAAGATTAAAGCACAACATATCATCTTCATAAGGAGAAAGAAGGACAAGACATAAGTGGAAACAGTTCGTAGAAATTAGGCTTAAGGATATTGAGAGAAGGGTGGTAGAGGATAAGGCCAAGCACCAAAGTAAGATTCAAAATGGAGTTTATTCAATTGGAAATTGCAATCTATAGCTACTAGAATTGTCTCAATCCCCTTACACTTATTCCAAATAAAGTAAATCAAAATCAAGCATAACAAAGAAATGTAGAAAGGAAACATGCACAAAAGTATCTATAAACACAAAACAAGACACATAAGCTACCTTTTACTACTAGTAGTCTCTCCCCCACACTTGTTTAATAGCATATGATCAAATAAATTTAGAACAAGATAAGGAAAGAGACAACCTTATGATCGTGCTGGCTTATAGCTAGATAAGAAAATTAGAAGGAAGCTCAGTATTTTGGTCCTTAATAGTTTAGGCCCAAGTAGGAAAGGAGGTTCCCAAATGCAAAGATAATAAGAATGAGGGCAACCACCAAGAGAATTAGCCTGCAAAGAACTAACCAAAACAACAATACTACTTACTCCAAGCATGACACATGATTCAAAATACTTAAATCCATGGAAAGCGTTAGAACAAATGAAATGGCATAATGGTGTATGTAAGGTGAGAAGACTAGAGTCGGGTGCATTCGATAACATGTACTTCTCACAACTAATAAAGTCAACTAGTGGCATACAACAAGCAACACTAGGTATCAAAGAATCAATTAAGATTTCATCCATATTAGTGTCATAGTCAATCACTACTCTACATCTATAGCACAATCCAAGTCAATAGAATCATTAGTGACACCAAATCATAATATATCAAGAGGTAAATCAGACAATAGGATTTGGAAATAGGAGTTATGAATATGCTTGACATCATCTAGCAATTAAGTATGATCATCAAAAAGAACAAAACTAGATTTAAGCAATTCAAGTAAATTAAGGTGAATGTCACTAGCTAAATCAAAAGCACTATTAGTTGAAACAATAGATACATGCCTGTCATCATCAATAATGGGTACATTGAACTCTTGCAAACAAAGATTGACCTTAGGATTAGTGTTCAATTTTGATTTAACATCTTTATCTTCACTCTTGTGTGAAGTGGAAAGCACAAAATCCAATATAGAATTAGAGTGCATCAAGTCACCTTCATAAGTAAGAGATAAAGAAGAAAGAGAATTACTCAAATCATTACCACCCGAAGATTCCAAAATTTCAAAGCAATCATTTTTCTCTACTAAATTGAGTGACAAATCACAAGATAGCACTTATTGGAAAGATTCATCAACATGCAAAATTTTATCAGCCAAAACTTTCAAATCTATGTTACCAACAAGGCTACAAGTAACTAATCCAATAGAAATTTTATTAATTTGGCATTGTAGACCATAAACATTCTCACTCACGTTAACAACATTAGCATCCATGCAAGGTTTAACATTTTTGTAATGTTTATGCTTACAATCATCAACATATGCAATCAAATCATCACTACTAGAATTAATGGGATGAGCAATTACACATTCAAGCATTAGATAAAGTCATATTACTTCAATGCCTTGTGAAAGAGGATCTTTCATACAGGTGGTGTTATCAAGAGCTTCCCAAGGATGAATAATGCAAAGTTGTTCACAAAAAAACTAGAGTAAACCACACAATGGCAACTAAGAATATGATAACAAAGAACCAAAATGCAAATTTCGTTTTTTTTAGAGAATTTTGTCAACACCCGTTTCCATTTTGATAATAGAAGAGTAATAAAGACAAAATTTCATAGGCATACAGAAGAGTACAATTATACTGATAAAAGTATTTGTTTACAATCTCAACGTCATTCAAATACCAAATACAAAATACAGCGGAAATTTCAATATATACATCATTCCCCAAAATATCTCAAGGATAGACTAATTATAAACATTACATTTAACCTTGCCTTGTGACACGTGCCAATCACTTCTCAGCATCTATGCCTTTGCCTTTCGTCCCACTGGAACCCGCTGAGATGTTTATCTTAAAAAAGGGTGAGATTCTGAAGAATCCCTGTAGAGACATACGATCGACATATAAAATATAAAAATTAAATATGTAATGCACCATAATAGGCAAAAATGAAAGTTCAATTCAATTCACATATAATTACCTCAGACGAGTAACCTACTACAACTAGGATTTTTGATATACCTTGGCTGGGCACCGAACCACAGCTAGGATTTTCCGACATACCTATATTGGGCACCGAACCACAACTTGGTACTATGCCTTTAGCACGCAATCATATCACGAAATACAGTAACACTTACATACAATTATTCACATAGTGTATGAAGGATGGTAGTCCCTACCTCAAAGTCTTATCAATCCCCTTTTAGTATGCTTTATAAAACATGTCGCTTCCGACTTCCGACTCGGTCCTAAAATATTAAATGTACAAGAAATAGGTAATAACATATCCAAGTATCATTTTAGACTCTTCCATAATGTTTCTTGTGGTTATATTAGTCTATGGTAAATAACAACAACAAAGCCTTTATCCCACTAGGTGGGGTCGGCTACATGGATCGCACGACGCCATTGTGCTCTGTCAAAAACCAAATTTTTTGGTATATTATTAATCAAAAGGTCTCTCTCTATGACTTCATTAAGCGTACGCTTTGGCCTTCCACGACCTCGTTTTACAAGACTCCATACGGCTTGATCCACCCTCCTCACCGGTACATTCAACGGCTTTCGTTGAACATGTCTAAACCACGTCAAACGACTTTCTACCATTTTTCCTTCAATAGAGGCCACTCCAACTCATTCACGTATATGATTATTACGAATCTTGTCTTTTCTTGTATGACCACACATCCATCTCAACATTCTCATCTCGGCCACCCCCATTTTATGCTCATGTAATCCCTTTAAAGCCCAACACTCACTACCATAAAGAATTACTAGTCTTATAGCAGTGCAGTAGAACTTCCCTTTTACCTTATTAGGTATTTTCCGATCACAAATAACTCCAGTAGCTTTTTTGCATTTACACCATCCAGCTTGAATTCTGTGATTGACATCACCATCAACTTCACCATCTTATTATATAATTGATCCCAAATACCGAAATTTTGTCACTTACGGAATGACTTGCCCTTCCAATTTAACTTCCACTTCATTTCGACCTTGTCTCTTATCATACTTACAATGCATATATTCAGTTTTGCTCCTACTCAAGTTTAGAATTAATTTCCTCCCTAGATTCATCCAACAGAACTATATCATCCGCAAAAAGCATGCATTTAGGGATCTCTTTTCTTATAGGCTCAATTAGAACATCTACCACTAGGTTAAACAAATAAGGGTTCAAAGTTGATCCCTGATGTAGGCCAATCCTTATAGGAAAGTCCTTTGTTACACCTCCAGGCATTCTAACATTGGTTGTAACCCCCTCATACATGTCCTGAATGGCTTTGATATATTAAAACCGCACCCCCTTCTTTTCCAAGGCTTTCCATAGTATATCTCTTGGCACACGGTCATATGCTTTTTCCAAATCGATGAAAACCATATGCAAATCTCTTCCTTTGCTCCTATACTTCTCCATACACCCCCTTAATAAATAAATCGCTTCTGTTGTAGACCTTCCTGGCATGAATCCAAATTGGTTTTCTGTAATTTCAGTCTCCAACCTCAACTGGCGTTCAATCACCTTTTCCCATAATTTCATTGTATGACTTATAAGTTTAATTCCTCTATAGTTTGCACAATTTTGAATATCCCCTATATTCTTATAAATAGGAATCAAAGTACTTTTCCTCTACTCATCCGGCATTTTCTTGAATCGTAAAATCTCATTAAATAATTTTGTGAGCCACAAAACACCCTCTTCACCCAAGCATTTCCAAACTTCAATAGGAATCCCATCAAGCCCAACAGCTTTACCATTTTCCATTTTCTTAAGAGCTTCCCTAACCTCGCCAACTCAAATCCTGCGGTAAAATGACAAAATTGAGATCACCTTTTCGAGTTGTCAAATATTCATAATCATAAGGCCCTCCCCCTCCATCATTAAACAACTTATAAAAGTAGGCTTCCCACCTATTCTTAATATCTCCATCAGTAACCAAAACATTGCCTTCTTCATCCTTTATACACCTCACTTGATCTAAGTCTCTCGATTTTCTCTCCTTGTTCTTTGCAATCTTGTAAATCTTACGCTCTCCTGCCTTTGTTCCTAACTCCTCATAAAATTCCTCATATGCTTTATTACGAGATTCACTCACAACCTTCTTAGTCTCCTTTTTAGCCAAATGATACATTTCCCAATTTTCCACATTATTACACAAGTGTATTGCTCTAAAACAATCTTTCTTATGTTTGACTTTCTCTTGAATAGTCTTATCCCACCACCAAGTCTCCTTATCATGCTGACCAAAACCTTTTGATTCTCCCAATATTAGTTTATGGTAAAAATTTACCAAAATGCCTCAGGACCCCGGCCAACCCCTTCGTACCTAGCCCGATGGCAGGTTTTCCCAAAATTTTGACTAGGGCTATCCTAACATATTTTCACCAAAGGAATCCATTTCTGACTCGAAATTACCAAATTCAGTGTCAAACTTCAAAAATACCCTTGACAGCCCCATTTAAGGTTTTAGGGATGTTTTCATAATTATGTTTTTTCGGCCTTTTCCAAAAAAGTAACCAACTGTAACCCCACCTATTTTTGCCTCCTGAATCTAGTAGAACCATCAAATCACTGAAAATCCAACTCTTAGCTCCATTTTTGGTCCTGGCCAAAATATGATCAAGAAAAGGGAAAGATTGGACTTTTGTGTTTTAGCTTACAAAGCTTGTACCTTTTCACTTCTAATCCTTATTAACTCATTTAAACACATTCTAACCATGATTCAAAGAAATTTGGGCAACATAACCCCTTAGGGTTAGGACCTTTCCAAATTTACAAACTTGACAAAAATCACCAAATCCAACAACAACCATCAACAACAACTTCATACTAGTATTGATATAAGATTTATGAAGTTACCTCTTGAGTTCTTACATTTTCTCTCTCTATGTGTCCTCCTCTCTCTCTCCTTGTGTCAAGATGCTTCTTCAAGATCATGGATTCCATGAAGAAGAAAGGTTTAGAGAAGGTTTTCATGCAAAGATTCAAAAAAAAATGCTTAAGAGATCAATCTTACCTTGAACTTCTTCCTTTTCTCTAAAACTCTTTGCTCTTCCAAGCTCTCTCTCTCTCTCTCTCTCTCTCTTCTTTCTCTTGAGTTGGCCGAAATGAACAAAAAAAGAGGAAGGAAGAAGGCTTCATAAAATATCTCCCTTCATCCTACACCATTTGATTTCATCAAGGGATATTATGGTGACACTTGTCATAATCCACACCTCCTTCAAGTTTATGTCATAATTGCTGCAATTAGCTTCCATTAGCATTAAACTAGTTTTCTTCCCCTTTGGTTAGCATAGAAAACCATCCCCCCTAATGCACTTCTAACCAAATGAGTTTTCTTCCAATTGATCCGACTATGCACTCAAGTAATGTACCATTATCACCATCACTTGTCAAAAAAGCAATACTCAATTGAAATTAGACATGTGCGCTTGGAAATCAATTATAAACTAATCTCATTCCATAGGATAATTGTAACCCCCTTCCACTATAGGCCGAGATTTAGTTCATAAACATGTAATTAATGTAAAATTAGAGACCTTAGGTGATTTAGAACTTATACAAAATAAAATTTCCCAAAATCAGGGTTTACAAAAACCTTTCAAAAACCTGTTCACAAGGTCTCACATTCACATTACAATTACTATATGGCCTATACATGTTGATTTCATTTATACATATCAGAGTGCAAAGTAAATTCCCAACTCACTCGGGTTCCATTCATTAAATAAGGGTTTACACAAAGGCACAAAGCCCATAATTGATACCCTTTACTTGGGGGATTACACAAAATCCAATATATACAATTGTTTCTACCAAAAATATCCAAATGATATACAATGATAACTATTAACCAAAAAGGAACTCCTAACACGGAGCTCTACCCGCTCTTCGTCACTCGCTTGCCTTTTGATCCTTCAGCCATGTCTAAAATGTTTAATTTTGGGAGAGTAAGATTCTGAGGAATCCCCGTAGTGTCAAATCAATCATAGTATGCACAACAATAAGGCATGAAATCAAATAATCATCCACACAAAGCAACTACAACAGCAGTTACAACGGCAATGGTTAGTATGACACATATCATCCCTTATGATTGCTCACGCTGAATTGCTCACGTTGCATTGCATCACAACAATCCACACAATATATTTCACCACAGCTGGGATTCATATAAAGCATTTCATAACGTAAGTCATACAGGCAAGATACAAACACAGCCCACAGCTAGATTCACAAATGCCGGCCCACAGGTCGGATTCACAAACACCGCTCCAAACTAACATTTTTCACCACAACACTCAAGTGAAGATGACCTCACTCGAGTGAGATTGTACGAACACTCGAGTGAAGAAAGCCTCACTCGGGTGATGGTGTAACCCCCTTCACAATTAAGGACGAGATTTATGTTCATAAACATGTAATTATTTGAATTAGAGATTGTAAGAAGTTTTGGGACCTATTCAAATTAAACTTTCCAAATCAGGGTTTTCAAAAACCTTTACGAAACCTTTTCATAGCAGTCTCATATTCATCTTTTAACACTTAAATGGCCTGTACCGGTTGGTTTCATTCATACATATTAGAGTACAGCATAAATTCCCGACACACTCGAGTTCTATTGATTAATAAAAAGGGATTTACATAAAGGCACAAAGCCTACAATTCATACCCTTTTTCTTGGGGATTACACAAAATCTACTATATACAATCGTTTCTACCAAAAATATCCAAAAGATATATAATTATAACCATTAACCCAAAATATACTCCTAAACTGGAGTTCTAATTGCTCTTCGTCACCCGCTTTCCCTTAGATTCTTCAGCCCTGTCTAAAATGTTTAATTTTGGGAGAGTGAGATTCTAAATAATCCTCATAGTGTCAAATCAATCATATAATGTACAATAATAAGGCATGAAATCAAATCATTATCCATACAAGCAACTACAACGGCAGTTCAACCGCAATGGTTAGTATGACACATGTCATCCCTGACGATTGCTCACCCTAAATTGCTCACGCTGTATTGCATCACAATAATCCACACAATATAATTCACCACAGCTGGGATCCATATAAAGTATTTCATAATGCAAGCCATACAGGCAAGATACACACAGCCCATGGCTGGTTTCACAAACGTCGCCCCACAGGTCAGATTCACAAAGATCCATGTCGATTACGATGGCAGTTCAACGGCCGACCTAGAGATGACCAACATCAATCCCTATACGGCTCACGCTGAAGTGCTCACGTCGTAATGTACTATAGCACACAGTCACTAATTTCAATGATAAGTTATGCATACCAAAACATCATACACAATATGAGAGAAGAGTCACTACTTGAGTCCTTCCGTGCGGGTCCTAGCACCGGTCTCTCTGAGTAGGGCAAATGTCAAATCCTATATTCATGATTAGGGACGAAGAGTTATACTATATTCCAAGACTTAATTCACTTCATAATACTTTATTAGTTATCATTATTGCTCTTTTAGAGTCATTAAATACCCCTAACAAAACTCCTAAAGGGTAAGGGGAACTATCCCAAAGATCCCCTTTTAGAAGCACAAAACACGGATTTCTGACGGCCTCACTCGAGTGAAGACGACCTCACTCGAGTGATGGTACGGATGGCACTTGGGCACAAGAGAGTGAGAGACAGCGAGTGCATACCCGAGAGCACAATAAGACTTTTCAAAGACAGGACCACTCGAGCATAATGGACCTCAACCGAGTGAAGGCCAAATGCCTCACTCGAGCACCCGCGGGTGAAGTCCAGGAAGTGAGAGCCCGAGTGCATAAGAGAAATGGCGGCAGCCCAAATGGCTCACTGCACTCGAGCATAACACAGCTCACTCGAGCAGATACCCCATATCCACGAGTGAGAAGGCACACTCTTGCACCATGCCCGCGAGTGACAACCCGAGAAGCAAGTCATTGGTGTAAAATACATCAATCACTCGAGCAAAAGGAGGCTCACTCGAGTGATAGTCATCCCTCACTCGCGAGTGAGACTATACTTGCCATGACCAAGGAAGTGCAATAAGAACACAGAGAGTAGAAAACAAAACTCGCACTACCGCACTCGAGCAGAGTTCATCCCTGCTCGGGTGATATTCATCCTGCACTCGAGCAGACCCCAGACTGCTCGAGTGAATGTATCAGATATCAAAAAAAGCATAGAACAACCAAACTTCCTAACACTTGCCCAATTGATTCCTGTGAACACAAAACCTTAACCAAAGCCATCCCCACAAAAAAACACCCAATAAACTCAATGCAATCATCAGAATTCTACTCCATTATCATGCTTTGGGTTTTGGGCTATAAAATCCACAATATACCAATCTCATCCAAACATCACATTTTAATCACCAACCAATCTATCTATCCTAAACTCATTCCAAGATACCATTCTCATGCCAAAAACATACCAAATGACCAGTAGCACTCAATTTTAGGATTCAAGCTAAAATTTCCAGAATTTATAAACTACTTCAAATGGCATGAAACTTAGATAGATAGATTAGTCTCACTTACCTCTTTCACTTCTCCAAAGACACTCTTTGATTCTCCAACAATCAGATTTTCGTGTGGCACAAAACAACACCAAATGGCCAAACTATACATACCAAAATGAAGCTCTTAACCCAAGGATCAACATTTATGAATGGAGTTTGATCAATGGAGGGCATCTACTTACCCAAAATTTAGCTTTTCCTTCTTCCTTTCTTCCTCTTCAATGGCCAAATGAGAGAGAAAAAGATGAGAGAGATGAAGAGAGAGAATATGAGAGATGGTGAGATGACGATGTAATGCCTCTCTTGTCTCATCCTAAGGTTCACCACATGCCACTTGTCAACATCTCATTCATTCCCACAATAAGCTTAAACAAGCTTAATACACTGGATTCCGACCCATGTGCAATGAATCTCAACCCTTGATCTTAAATACCACACATATGCACACCAAATTCATATTACATTAATTTCAAAAGTGTTTAATTACATATCTCATTTTCTCTTAGCTAGTAATTAATTTCCCCATTAATTACCACTTATGGCTAATATTTCCATTCTTCCAATTTTCCACTAATTATGACATATTAATTAATATTGCCATAAAACACATAATAATTCCAATTAAATTCATAATTATCCACAATAATCATGATTGTCCCTTAATCAAAAATTGGGATATTACAGATGGTACGGTCTGCACTCGGGCACTAGAAAGTGAAGGATAGCGAGTGTATACTTGAGAGCACAAAGGAAATAGCAGTAGCCAAGATGGCTCACTACACTCGAGCACAACACAACTCACTCGAATGAAAGCCAGATGCTCACCCGAGTCCCCAAAAGTGTATTACAGGAAATGCTCACCCTAGAGTACAAGAGTTTTCAAGGATCAAGAGGACTCAAGTACAGCCCAATACACTCGAGTGAATACCCTATACCCTCGAGTGAGAAAGCACACTCTTGCACCTTAACCGCGAGTGACAACCCAGGAGGTAAGTCCTTGGTGTCAAATACACCAGCACTCGAGTGAACTTACCCTCACTCGAGTGATGTTCATCCCTCACTCTCAAGTGAGGCAACACTTGCCTTTGACCATGGAAGTGCAATAAGATCACAAAGCCCAGAAAAGCAATTTGCACCTCTGCACTCGAGTGGAACCCATCACCACTCGAGTGTCATTCATCATGCACTCGAGTGATGCCCCTATCACTCGAGTGATGCAGAGAAAAACCAGAAAACACAGAAACAGAGGCATTTTCCCAACACTTGCCCAATTGATCCCATTAGACACAATAATTTACCTAAAGCCACTCCCACAGAAAAACACCTAATAAACTCAATGGGATCATCTGAATCATCAAAATCCTACTCCATTATCATGCTTTGGGTTTTGGGCAACAAAATCAACAAAATACCAATCTCATGCAAACATCACATTTCAATCACCAATCAATCTATCTATCCTAAAATCATTCAGAGATACCATTCTCATGCCAAAAACATACCAAATAAACAGTGGCACTCATTTTAGGATTCAAGCCAAAATTTCCAGAAATTACAAACTACTTCAAATGGCATGAAACATAGATAGAAAGATTGGTTTTACTCACCTTATCAACCTTCTCAAAGGGAGTTCTTGATTCACCACTTTCCAAAATTTCGTATGGCCACAAATCAACACCAATGGGCACACTATAAACATCAAAATGAAGCTCTCACTTCAAGGATCAACATTAAAGAAGAGAACTTAAGCAATGGAGGCCATTTACTTACCTTTTTCACAAGCTCTTTCTTTCTCTTTCTTGCCCAGCAATGGCGCTGGAAATGGAAGAAGGGAAGTGAGAGATGAGAGCTTGGAGATGATAGGGAATGATGACTCTTTTCCCCCTAGCCATGCCTCATCATCAAAATGGGCGGAGGGAAGAGAGAGAAAGAAATATTAACAATGGGGTTTGACTTTTTTTACTCCATCTCTCTTCACCCACTTGCCACATGTCAACTTGCTATTGGCTCTTATAAAGGTAAATACCCAATTAGCCACTTTAATCCCTCCATTAACCATTTAATCATATTTCTCATTTTCCCTTAGTTAGTAATTAATTTCTCCCTTAATTACCAACTCATGGCCAATAATTTCATTCTTCCAACTTTTCACTAATTATGACATATTAATTAATATTGTCATAAAACACATAATTATTCCAATTAAATTCATAATTATCCACAATAATCATGATTAGCCCATAATTAAAAATTGGGATATTACAATAATGACACTTGTCATGGTTAATTTCATTAATCAATTTTTCCCTTTCATTTTTCTTTGCTAGGCGAAAATATGGACGAGAAGGGAAATAAAATTGTTTTCAACATTTCCATAATACAATTAAATGAATTATGCATAATTCCTTCTAATTTCACAATTCTTGATTTATTCTACCAAGAATATTCCAATTATACATTTTACTTTATTTCCCCTAATTGATTGAAATCAACTTCAATTAATTGGCAAATAATCAATCTTGGGCTAAATTGGCAAAATTATGATTTTGCTATTACCTTTTTATTTAATTTCTTTCTTGAATTAATTTGCTCATTTTCTCATGAATATGAATATTTCAAAATTCATAAGTTCCAAATTTCATGAATATTCACCATTTTATTGAATTTCTCAAATAATTACAATATATTTTTTGTGAATATAAAATTTGGGGTGTTACAAATTTTACATGAAAATGGAATGCAAAACAGTGATAAACATGAAAAAAGACCTAAAACACTACCAAACACTCCAACAATTAATTAAAACAAACTCAAAAACACACTAAAAATCAAGAAAAAGCAAAGAAAAACCCAAAAAACAAACCTAATAAAAAATCTGAAAAAAATCCAAAAGTAAAGAGAAAGTTCAAGAAAGTATAGCAAACCTTCGAATTAGGCTAAAATCTAGTAGACCTAATAGCCAAAGCTATTAGTCTTGTTTAGAATGCCAAAAAACTTTGGGATATGAAATTTCAGAATTTTTTGGGCACAATGTTTTCAATCCCAACAAGACAATTCTATGTAAAACTAATCTTTTTGCCAAAATTTAAATGAGTGCCACACACTTTCCAGAAAACTAAGACACACTATGACAACTTAAAAGAACACTTGACTACTTAAAACCTTCGCAATCATCCTCCCCGACAATGACGCAATTTGATAAACCCGTGTTATGGGAGTTCTCAAAAAATAAAAACCTAGGTTTGAAAATGTAGCTTAGTAGCTCAACCTAGGTCATTCTTATGAGGAGATTAATTTTCAAGTTTATAAATAGTTAGGTAATAAATACCTTAAAGTTGTGAGAAATCATTTTGAGAAAACCTAAGCTACCGCTAGATCCATACTTGCAATCCTCATTTAATTCATTTTACCGGAAGCAATTAAATGAGTACCAACATTCAACACAATAAATCTAACTTAAGGAGAAGAATAATTAACTTCCAATTCTAAATTGTGATTACCATTACAAAAATTCAAAACATTTAGTTTAGTCATTTAAAATCCACTCAACTAAGTTAGAACAAACAACTCAACCTACTCTTAATATGAATCATAGAAAGCTTAATTAGTCAACTGCTAGCTCAACTACCAAGTTGATTCATTTGGCATAGAACAATCTAGCTCACAACCATATACTTAACCAAGCCATATAATTATGAACTTGAAAGAGAGCTTAAAGGAATTCCATTGAAGTTTAGAAGCTCAAACCATTATCCAACTCAAGGAAATCACTGGAACTTAGCTGACTCATGGAAGAGGAAGATGAAACTTGAAGAAGGAAGAAGAAATCAAGCTCCTCTTTGCAAATAAAATCAGTCCAAATTTTGCCTCTTCCACCTCTTCAATTATCTATCACGCAACTCCTTTTCTTCAATCGGTGAGCAGCTTCTTAACACGGCTACCACTTTACTCCCCTCTTTTAGTCCACACCTTCTCTCCTTCTTGAATTAATAACATTCAGTCCCCTCCTTTTATGTCTCTATCGAATCAACCCCTCATCTCAACAATATCCAATTATCGGTGCACTCTCTCCTATGTGCTCCTTCAATGTTCAACCTTCATTCCCATTTTACACCGAATGATCCATCCTCCCCCAAAATAGTTGGTATTGCCTCTTCTTTTCTTCCAATCTTCAATAATCAATTGGTGCTCTCTCCCTTTTCACGCCTCCCTTTCTTTGTTTTTTAATTCAGCCTCCTCTCTCATCCTCCCTTGCCTCTAGCCGCCACTCACCCAAATGGTCCCAACTTCATCTTGCTTCTTCGATTCTCTTTAGGTTAAAAAGTGAGTTAAGACATGTTTGGGTGAGGGGTGAAAATCTATTTTAGGGTTAGGCACAAAATTGCAACTACCAAAAAAGGCCCTTACCCATTTAATCTCCTCTTAAAAAAATATGAAAATAAATTTTGCACTTGTGAAGTTCCTTTGTTGCTCTTCATTAAGCTCCAAAATGACATTATTGACCTTGATCGATTGACAAAAGTTGTGCCACATCATCACTTATAAAATTTGATTCACAAAGGTAATATTTTTTACTCACAACTAAGGAATAATAGGAATAACAAATGTTAATTAAAATATAACACTTTAACCACTATAATCCCTAAATTACCCTTTCACTTAAATCTCACATTAACATTTAATTATTCCCAAAATATTCAATTAAGTCTCATAAAAGCCTAAGATTAATTACAGAAAATATGTAAATATTAAGCTCTATCACATGTTCAACTTACAACGTGTGCAATAATGGTTTTTTCACATTCTTTCTAGATGTGTATTGTTTAAACTCCACATTTTTATCAATTTTTCCTACATTTTCTTCATTATCCTCCTCTCTATTCTCTAGCTCAATCACCAAGATGAAATACCATGCGGAAGACATGCCAAAAAAATTTCGACGTCATCCTCCACCTCCTCTTTCCCCTCCTCCTCAACCTCCACCTCTAACTTCTCCTCCCCAACATCCACCTCCGCCACCTTTGCCTCTACCTTTGCCACCTCCACCTCCACCTCCGCCTCCACATCTTATGCTTCCTCAACTGAAGGCAATGTTACGGCATGCACAACAAATTGATAATGCCATAAGGAGGCTTTTTGGATACCTCTCCAATATGAACCGGAAGGCCAATCTCATACTTGATGAGTATAGGATTGGCCATGATTGTAACAGTGATTCTAACCAATCCTCTAGTGATGAGTCTCCTAGTGATCTCATCAAATCATTATGCTACTTACCACAATTCCTTTTTTTGTTTTATTGTTTTGTCTTTTTAAATATTTTGTTACAAAAAAGAACATATCCAACAATTCTTAGAAAAATACCTTCATGAAATAAAATAAATAACAGTTATTATACTGTTCATTCTTGACAACCATCTTAAAAGAACAATTGTCAGTAACTCTTACAAACGATCACTCTTAGACATATTAATAACGGTTATTAAAAACCAATCATCACCATTATAAAATATGCGATGACTCGATAATCCACAAAACCCTCTCTAAATAAATATCCAAAAACTGAACTCCACTTCCATTTTAACTTCTCATAGCCAACATCTTCACCAAACTTGTAGAAAAACTCAAGAGATCTAATGGATTATCATCTCGGGACAAATTGAAAGGTGATCTCCCTCCACCAACAAACATTGAAGGGCTCATCCACATGACCTACGAACTCCATCATATGGTCTAGGTTTAACTGTGAGAACAAGGACAATTGGACTAGTACTTGAAGGAACTTATACTCTCGTTCGCTCTTTGAACGAGAAAGTGGACAAGTTATTAGAGAAGGAAGAATCCAATTATGCATCAGATTCTTAAAATATCTCCATGACTTTTTATTTTTAATTTGTTTATAAAATTTGTCCTTTTGTTCTTTTTCTTTTATTTATAAAAAAAGGTGGTTGCTTAATCAACCACAAATTTTTTTTTTAAAAAAAGTGAAATACATAACAGTTATTAAGTAAAACCTATCACTTATTAGAATACCATGTAAATTACATAATGATTATTAACAAATAGTGATGATAAATGTAAAAAAATAAATAACAGTTCTTTCAAGCAAATTGTGATGTAAAGTCTTAGGCACGATAACCCAAAAAGCCCTACCATTCCTTTTCTTTTTAAATGTCTGAAACAGAAGACACTTGACACTTAATCTATTCAAATGAAAACCACCAACATCTTAACCCTAGGACTCATGTTGTCTTTTCCAGATGTTGGGAGTCATTTTTAGTCAAATTCCACCATAAAAGGTGTTATACTACTTCTCAGCACAGCCCACTAATGAACGCACTTAACCCTTGTCTCAGTGACTACTACGTGAGTTATTTTAGTTCATGAGCCTTAGCTGATTGGGCTACCTTTATGAAGTCACGTCATGATACATCCAAGGTCATGTTAAATTGCTTTTGTGAAGTCATGTTTTCTTTTGGAAACCCTAGCATTGCTCTAGTCGAATGTTCATTTCCTGTTATAAGAAGCTGTCAACCCATTGCTTTGATTCATGGTTCACATTCTTGATCTTTTTCAAAGTGATTTTGGGAGATATGGATTCCTAAGTCAATACCTTTCATTTCTTGGAAGTATCCATATCTCCAAAAGTCACTTCAAAAAGATCAAAAGGGATGTGATAAATAAACTAGTTCAATTGTACCAAGACACGATAAAGCATCAAAGTGACATTAAATTGCTATTGTGAAGTTATATTTTTTGGAAACCATAGTATCACTTCGATCTAATATTCCTTTCCTGTTATAGGAAGTTGTCAACCCATTGGTTTGATTCACGATTCCTACTCTATTGATCTTTTTTTGAAGTCAATTCAGGAGATATGGATTCCTAAGCAAATACCTCCTTTCTTGGAAGTATCCATATCTCTAGAAGTGACTTCAAAAAGATCAATAGGGATGTGATAAATAAACTAGTTCAGTTTTACCAAGAAGCGATAAAGCATTCAAAGTAATATTAAATTGCTTTTGTGAACTTATATTTTTTTAGAAAACCTATTATTACTCTTATTGAAGGTTCCTCTCCTGTTTGTGTACTAAGCAGGTGTCACCATACAAGTTAAGAGTTCTAAAATTCAACATTGTGATTAGTCCTAGACTCTTCAATGAAAGTTTCTGAGTTACTTAGTCTCGACTTTATCTAATAGAGTAGTACTTCCCACATCAAGTAGCCATGCAATATGGGAAGGATCAAGATTTTCTAGGCTTTGTGGGTTAAATTAATTGCACTATAGTCTTGTAAATCTCATAACGTAAGTGTTTATCACCTATACCTTGTGTCTGCCAGGAAATCAATGGGTTGGCAGGAAAAAACAAATATCATCTGTAAATAGAAAAAACATGAATATCATCAGCAATTGATACAGATATTCGTAGGTTTTTTCCCCAATCCATTACTTTTCAAGGTTAATTCTTGTGAAGAGACACAATTTGTAACCCCCTTCCGTAATTATATCTGAAATACGTGATTAAAATGAAATAGAGACCAATAATAATTAAAACTCATTTACATTCCCATCTTTAAGATAGGGTTTTCACAAATTTCTTTCACAAACACTTTAACCTAGTCTCACAATCATATTTCAAATACAATTACCTCGTGAAGATAAATCACATTCATATAAATATCAAAGTGCACAATAATAATACCGGCAATTTCGAGTTCATACCTTCACTAAAGATACGTAGGGCACAATTGCCCATTACAATTCCTCAATGGGGATTACACAAATCCATCTCTAATACATAACCAAATAACCCAATATACATCCAAGCACATATACATCCAATATCCAATTATACTTAATCCCAACTACCATGATAACCAACTACCAAAATGACAACCCGAAGGAGTACTCGTCACCCTTGGATGCTTGCTCCATCCTCGTTCTACCTTCTCTGTCTAAAATGTTGGTAGGGGAGGGTGAGATTCTAGAGAATTTCAGTAGGAAACAGATACCAATATGCATGCAAGATAAGTGTTTAATGCAGACATGCTTGCATCACAATATAACTCGTGCTTACATAATGATATATCCTCATGCTCAATGTTTCAACAACATACTTATGGCCATAGCATAAATAGAAACAGAGCTTCAATCATTCATATATGTTTCACATAATCAAGCAAAGCAATAACATGCATCAATACACAAACACAAATATCAATACATGCAGGAGAGGTAAGTTCCCTACACTTATTCTTTCCACGTATGCTCCAGCATCGGCTACTCACGATCCAAGCGGATATCAAACCATGATTAAGGCGAATACCCAACCCTATAACCAAATCAAGGACATAGGGTTATTCTCTTTTCCAAATTCTCATTTTCTTAAAACTTATAGCTGGTTATCATTCATGACCTTTAGGTGGCTAATCAAAACCTAAACACATGCCTAAAGGCTTAGGAAACACTTGATCAAATGTCACCTTTTAAAACTCCAAAATGCTGATTTTTAGGGGTTGGCAGTGGCCCAAGAATCCCCTGGCCAAGGCCCAAAAATAGGTCCGAAGCATTTGGGCCACGGCCCAGAATCCGCTGGCCGCAGCCAAGAAAAATCCTGTTTCTTGGCTGAACTTCCAAAATTCATAACTAATTTTAGAAAAATCAAAATGATGTGATTCTAAAGCCAAATGAAAGCTATTTAAGTCCTATTTATAGAAAAAATATGGATCATTACTAGAAATCAGCAAAAAGTTCTAGAATTACCCAAAACTCAACAATGCTCCAAAACAAAGTATAGTTTCAGTCCTAAATTTTGGCAAAGCATAACTCTCAATTCACAAAACTAAATGACATGAATTATGTATCCATTTTGAATCTTGGGATGTGAACTTTAAGACTAAAAATTTTCAGAATTCTTCAACACTATTTGGTCATTCAAAACTTTCGTGCAAACTAACTGCCCAAAATAGAGTTCACACTTGACAGATTTCCAACTTTTCTACCAAAATGTCCAATGACTCCAAAATCATTAACCAAACCTATTCCCACACAATTTTCCACAAGGAACACAATGGTAACCTTAAAATGACCAAAATCACGACCCATTGACATGCCCTATTTTTGCCCAATACACAAACCAAACACAGAGTTGCCAAACTTCACCTTTAAGCTTCAATTCAATTCTATTCATTCAAAACACTAAACAAGGCACTAATTCCATGACAACAACACAATGACCCTCAATCAGGAAATTAGGGCAAATTTTCCAAAAAAATCCAAACTCAACTAATGGCTACAAAACCTGTATGAAAAGGTTTGTCTTACTCACCTCTAGAACTTTCCCCAAAGGAATTCCTTGATTCACCCAAATCCATAATTTCGTGAGAGCTCAAACACCACTAAATGACAAGTCTAAAACCATGAAATTGAAGCTCTCAACACAAGAAAAAACTTTATAGAAGAGCATTTTTCCATTAGAAGCCATTAAGAGGGTCAAAATGGCTTACCTTTATCAAGTTTTCTTCCTCTCTCTTGAGCAGCCATGGGGGACGAAAATATGGAGAGAGAAGAGAGATATGAGAGGTGAAGATAATGAAGAATGGCAGAAAAATCTGCCCCCATACCTACTCTTACGCATAGGAAAGAAGGAGAGAGAGAGAAAAAAAAAAAGAGAGGAAATGAATAAAAAATAGTGCTTTAACTTTTCTTCTCATCTCTCTTCTTCATCAAGTGATACTTGTCCACATCTTATGCATTCTCATAAAGTAAGTAACCACTTGGTTACTCTACCCATTCCATTAGCCATTTAGTTGCATATCTCATTTCCTCTTAATTAATAATTAATCTCTTCCATTAATCACTAATTTAGAGTCATTCTTTCAATTTTTCTAACAATTATGGTATATTAATTAAAATTGTCATAGAACACATATTTAATTCTTTTCCTCTTCTTTATGCGCCATCTACCCTTATTTTAGCCCAATAATTATTTCATCACATAATTATGCTAAAATAAAAGGTGTTGGGCATTTCCAATAATAATTCGAATCTCAAATCCATTCTAATTCCCCAAATCATTTTCAATAATTGTCATTAGCCCTAAATCAAAATTTGGGGCATTACACAATTTATAGGTAAACAATTACATTATCACTTAGATAGGTCAACAGTTGCCATTGATTCTCCCCACAAAGCCTGGAATGTCCCAATCTATGCCATATTGCATAGAACCTTAAACTACTACAAAAAAGGGGTCAAATGTCATTTATTTTAAAGAATACTTTGGCGCTTAAGAAATGCCAAAGCTTTCAATGCTATTAAAAATACTTATGCCGTTTTTGAATTTATAGAAGCGCCATATATTACTTTTTAAAATTAAATATGTAAATTAAATACCTATGTCACTTGATTATTAAGCGCCAAAAGAGGCTGTTAGACCCTCTTTTGTCACTTTAAGCTCAAGTGCCAAAGGAGGTGTAGGCACCCTCCTTTGGCACTTGGTGAATAAGCGCCAAAGGAGGGCTCTCTCCTTTGGCACTTATTAACCAAGCGCCAAAGGAGGTCCCTAATTTTTTTTAATTATTGTTCTAATTATTTTTTTCCTGTACCATGGTGTAATGCAAACAAACTAATTGCCTAGACATATATTTCTTGTAAGCAAATGACCATATATTTCAAGTAGGAAAATTACAATTCAATGGTGTAATGCTAAAAAAATAACTATAATGAATAATTATAATGTTTAACAACTACAAAATGTATTGTATTATAATGACCAAGAATAGGCAAGAAAGAAGCTACATGCCTAAATTAACTAATTGCTTGACCATATATTCACACCATTTTTCAATGATTTCATCCACTTGATGGTTAGTCAACTCAGCACAGCATTGATCTCTATAATACTACATAAATAATCATGTACACAGAGAATGAAAATCACTAAAAGTCAATTAGCTTTTAGACACTTTTGTCAATTAAATTTAAAGGACAACATCAATTGCAAGTAAAGGAACTTACTCTCATAGTAAAGGATCTTTTTTTACGCTTGGATGTTATTTTTATAATTAATTCTTTTTTTAATGAAACCCTCTATTTATAATGTAAATACAAGGCAATTTACAATACGATAGCAAAATAAAATAACTAAAAATAAATAACTAATTCATAAAATCACTACAAAATATATTTTATTACAATAATTATAATGTACAACTAATTTTAAAGTGAATAAAAAACAAGAATAAGCAAGACAGAACCTACAAACCAGTATTATTATATTTATAAGCTTAAAAATTAAAAAACTTACAATGTATAGGAAGTTTAAGCAGACAAAGTTGAAACTTCAAATAAACACCTAAAAAACAAAAATTATGAGCAAACATATAAGAGTCATTACATATTTTAACTACAAAGAAAAAGAAAATGTGGATCAAATGTTAAAAAAACACGTACAAGTTCAAACAACTACCTAAAAAGCTAGTGGACCAATGGAGTGGGGGGAGCAATGGATAGGAGTTCTAGGAAATGGGAAGCAAGAGGGCAATAATGGTAGTGTGTTTAAATTTTGTAAACATTAGAGAAGCTTTGGCGCTTCCTAAAGAAGCGCCAAAACTTCCCCTATTTTATTTTTTTATGTTTTAATAAGCTTGCCCTTTTTATTTTTATTTTTATTTCTTTAATATGAAGCTAGCTTCTCTTTTTCTTAATTAATTAACCACCAAATAGAGCCAGCATTCAGCTAGTGGGTGGGTAAACTCTATTAACAGTTAACATAAAACGCTATGTTAAGAATTAAATTTTATATTATTTGATTTCATTTTTATTTAATATTTATATAAAATAATTTTTTTTAAAAATGCCTGATAATAAAAAAACACATGAACACACTTGAAGTAGATATCATGAAGGAGATAATAAAATATGTCATTTAAAAATTAATTAATATTTACAGGATATGAACTCTTAAAAAACTTTACATGTTTGGCACGCACATGCATGTAAGATAGATAAACAAAATGTGAAGTTTATATTCTTGAGATTACTTCTCAACTTTTATACTGTCTTCTATCAATTAATTGACAAAGCTAAATTATTGATAAAATAGACTATTAGATTTAAGGATATTTTGAGAGAATAAGTTATGCAATAGAAAAAAATGGTTGGGCTTCTTAATTATGTTTCCCATGCACTCGTGACAATAATTAAGAGTATTCTCCAGGCATGTAATGATTACAATCACCTCACAATATAGTGCCCAGCAACTAGATCATAAGATTTGAAGATGAAAGGATTGGAGTGCCACCTCACAATAATTAAGATTTTTTTTAAATAGGAAGCTTTGGCCCTTCCTAAAGAAGCGCCAAAGCTTCCCCTTTATTTATTTATTATTTTTTTACTTATTTTTTAATAGAAAACTTTGGCACTTCTTTATTATAACCCCCTACCTTGATAGCCATTAATATGGTTTGAAAACGTGTCTTGATTAAACTGGAGACTAGTGGAAAATTCAAAACTTATAAAAGGTCACAACTTTAAGACAGGATTTGATCCTGTGATATAATGGGATTTTAAAACTTTTCGCAATCTGTTAAATACGATCTCATTGCCACTTTCTGAATCTATTTGGCTTGTTTAATTCGATTCCATTCATAAATATCATATTACTAAACCAAAATTTCCCGACAACTCTCGAGTCATATTCATTCACCAAAAGGATTACAAGGCTCATTTGCCCAGTTCAGATCCTATATCGTGGATTACATACAATTCCACATGTTTACATCATATACGACATATACATTTTCCCCCTAAAAGCTTATAACAAACAAGAAAAAGCTAAATCTCCTAGCTGGGACCACTAGCCTCCCTTGCTTACCTACTTCTCCTTCAATCCGCTTGTCCTGGCTGTAGGTTAGTTATTGGAAAGAATGAGATTCATACGAATATCAGTAGCAATGTTTTCACTCAAATAATATATAATAAACAAGCATGTAAGCAATTATCACAAAACAGGAAATACAACGGCATCCACAACAGCAATCACACAATACATGACTTTCGTCACATAAACGACAGCTTCCGTTGTATTCACATATACCTCAGCTTTAGCTATTTTCACGAATACCTCAGCTTTCGCTATATACACATTACCTTAGCTTTCACATTCGTCACAACTCAATGATAAGCACAAACATGCAAACATTATACATGATATAAGAGAAAGAGTCACTACCTTGGTCTTTCTGATCTTGTTCCTGCACAGATTTCTTGTACTTATAGCAGATATCAAATCCTATAAATTAAAATTTAAGAACGACGAGTTATTTCCTATTCCAATTCTTTAATAACTCATAATACTTGGGTTGGTTATCATTATGGTCCTTTAATCAAGTCAAATAAGGAGCTAAAGTGGTCAATTAACCTAAAAGACCCATTTTGTAACCTTAGAGTTCATAGTTATTACCATGTGCCATTACCTTTAAATTTTCGCACACTTGAACCAAATCTGCCAGAGTTTTTATCAACTTTGAAAAATCATATCTTTATGTACAAAAATAGAACTGCAGCAATTCTAAAGGCTATGTAACCCTTATTTAATCTATTTTCAAGGCCAAATACCAGGCATAGACAATTGGATGCACCGCATTCCCAGATTTTTCATTTGTTGCACACTGCCAGAATTCAACCCAATTTTCATGACCTAATTTCAAAAATTCATAACTCCCAGTGTACAATTCAAAATGATGCAAATGACTTGTCAACTTAAAGCTTGATATATCTACTTTTATTCTAAAAAGTTTCATATTTTTTTGACATCATTTGGTTATCCAAAAGCACCACAAAATCAGGGTACCTTGCTAGAATCAAATTCAGGCATAAAATCCAGTTTTGAATTTTGAGTTTCATTAACTCAAAATTCACAACCCAGGGCTATACCCACACAATTTTTCATGTAGAACACAATGGTAACATCAAAATGAAAAAATTCCCATTGTTTCATAGTGCCCTGCTCAGGTCAGAATTTTAGGGTTTTTCACAACAAACACCCACTTCACTATCTAATCACTAAACTTAGCTCATCTGCCTCCAAATCAACATATAAGCACATACATAGAATGCAAACTTCACGATCCCTAATATACCCTAAAACCAAAATTAGGGCTGTCACAAAAGCCCTCCAAAACTCAACCAAATCAAGCAACACATATGTCAAAATGATGCTCATACTCACCTTTTGCTCCTCCTTTAAGCTCTACTCTTGATTCTCCAAATTTGGCTCTTGCTAGGAATCTCAAAACACCTCCCCATGAAATTCTACAACCATAGAAATGAAGCTCTCATCAAGAGGAACAATGTTTGCTAGGAATCAAGCAACACATATGTCAAAATGATGCTCATACTCACATTTTGCTCCTCCTTTAAGCTCTACTCTTGATTCTCCAATTTGGCCCTTGATAGGAATCTCAAAACACCTCCCCATGAAATTCTAAAACCATAGAAATAAAGCTCTCATCAAGAGGAACAATGTTTATGAAGAGCTTTTTTTGCCATAAAAGGGGTTAAGAAGGTGAAAATCAAGAGAAAGGATCTCACCTATAACCTTGCTTCTTCTTCCTTCTTATGGTAGCTCCTAAAACTGATGTGAAGAGATAGAATATGAGTAATGAATGATCAGATTTTTGTGTCCCTTATCCCTTTGACAACCAACCGAAATTATGAACAAAAGGTGGAGAAAAGGTGTGGTTAAAATTAATGCACTTTAGGCACATATAGTATTTTATTATATCAACATTTGCCAATTGCTTAATATCATCATCTTTTCTCTTTCTCCTTCATATCATACGAAAATATAGCCCTTTTATTCAAGATATGATCTTATGTTTGACCCACAATTGTTGACCAAAATATTAGCTATTAAAGGATCAAAAAGAGTTTCTTACTTTATCATATTTCACCTCCTTTCATATTGCTTTTATTAGCATGAGAAGGTTGACCTTGGTCATCTCCTTTTTCTTTTCCCTTCTATGCCATACGATTGTGTTCATTTTATTGGAAGAGGAAATATCTTGTTGAAGTATCACAAATTGCCCTCTTAAATAATATTGCTTTCTTTTGTTGCAATTGTTGACCAAGTCATCATCCTTTTATAACTTGGTCAAATAGTCTCCTCTTGCTTTCATTTTGAGTCAAGTATTATTCCCTCTTGTTTTTTCTCATGTCCTACACAGAAATATGGCTCTTTGAAGAGGAAAAATGATCTCTTATAATATCTCCTTTATTAATATAGTTGAACGCTAAATTAGCATATGTTAATTTGACTTGTTGACTTCCCCCTTTTGTGTTTGGCCAAAAATGCTTCCATGTGTCTCATATTATGGCCAAATAAATGTTCTCCTCATATTTCTCTTCCATATGCCATTTTCCCCTTCTTCTCATGTTCAAATTAGTCCTTTGGTCATTTTTAAATTTTGGCGAAAAGACTAAGTAGTTATCTCAAGTTAATCGGAACTAAAGTCATAACAAAATTTTCAGGGGTACTTCTGTCATTAATCCCACCATCTATTATGTACATTTAACATTTGAGTACATTTTGAGATATTATATTTATGAAGCGCCAAAGCTTCCCCTTTTTTATATTTTATATTTTATTTTTTTTTTATTTTTTTAATAGGTTGCAACAATGCTTCCCATTTATTTATTTATTTATTTATTTATTATCTTTTTGACTTTTTTTTAATAGGAAGCATTGGCGCTTCCTACAAAAATGCCACAAAATGGGCGCCACTAAATCCCTCTTTTGTAGTAATGTTAAAGTGGGAGGTACTATTTCTATTATATACAGTATAGTTCAACTAGCTCAGAAATTCTCACTTGAAGAGTCTTATGACCATACATCACGTTTATTATATAAAAACTGGCATGTATTATAAAAGTTTACAGTTCTTAAACCATTATTTAGTGTTATTAAAAGTCATGGTTCTTACAAAAGAACTATTATTTATGCTACTGAATAAATTACGGTTGTTAAAATGAGACCGTTATATATCATGTAAAAATTACCATATATTATGACGGTTTTTCACATGTACCGGTCAATTATTATCATAACAATGCGCATATCATGGCCTCACCAAGCCTTAATACATAATGGGTGTTATCTTATAACTGTTATAATAGGTCAAGGATAAATAACGATTAAGAACCATAACTTATCTACGCGGAGCAAATATAGCGCCTGCATATTCGACGGTTCAGAACCATGGAGTATAGCAGCTAAAAACAGTCATGTGTCACGATTTCAGTAATAGTGTCTTTATGATTTGAAATTCACATCAAGATAATCACCCATATGTGAGATATAGGATTATATCGGTTTGTGGGAGTCATTATTTTTTAGTAACAGATAGAAAACTCCCATAAAAACTACTCTTTCTGATTCTCTTCTCTCCAATGGTAAATATGTCGTATAAACGTGATCAGAGTCCATACCAATGCTAAGATCTCGAGTAGGTACTCAACAACTCAATCAAATTACAGGTACACTCTAAATCCTTCATGAACAAAATCACTCACAGAAGGGAACATATATATAGACTGGGCCTATCGTGAAAAAAAAAACTATAAATACATGGGTTTATACTTGACTTATTTTCGTGAGATCAACGAAATAAGTAAAAATATACAAATTTAAGTAATCAACGAAATAAGTTGTTGGAGTTTTAAGTCACATGTGGATGTGTCAAATAGAAGAAGTCCCACATTGCTTGGGAAAGAGAGAATGCAAGTATATATATTACATCTTGTGAATTTGGGCTAGTAAATGGGCCAAGAGGAAGAATAGGCTCGCGCGCACAACAAAGGGCCACTAAGAGGCAAACGTAGTGGAAATCCGGTGATTCCCCCTACACGTGAATTAAATATGGATTGGGCACTTTTTATCAAATGTTTTTTTTTGGAAAAATCTACAATTTATTTTTTGTGAAAATGGCTTACCGGAAAAACCCAGTTTTGAGGCATCTGAATTTTTGAAGCATCAGTATTTCTGTTACAAAGGTCATAGATCAGATTTCAAAATTGCCAAACGTATATTTTAAATTGCCAAACGTATATATGGTCTTTCAATGTTCAGAAACGACCTTATCATGTGGTTTTATTATTGTGTAACCGGCGGTTTAATGGTATTTATACGGATTAAAATGTTGCCCAACATTCAGATGCATGGAGGTCTATATTTAGGTGTTGCCTGCAAGAGGTTGATGCACCCAGCTCAGACATTCAAGCCCTCTCTTCCTCTCTGACATCCTTCTGCTCTCTCTGCGTTATAGTTGTTTTTGTTTTGATGTTCTGTTCACCCTGTGTCTACAGGAAGGATCCATTTTATCCTGGGGAGTACCACTTCCAGTCAGCCGGTGGTTGTGGAATATATCTTAAGGACAGCATCCTTAGACTTGAATTGGATTATGGTGCATTTGCGAGAGTTCACCAACAATCTTAAGAGCTACTATGGCTTTTATTCCTCCTACTGGTTCAGGAACTAGTGCCCAAGCGAACAATGCTGCTACTTTTGAAGCTAACAACACTGGTTCTGGTCCTATTCCAATGGCAGTGCCTATGCCCAGGCAGTTTCTAGACATTTCTAAGATCGAACAGTTTGAAGGGAAGAACTTCAGACGCTGGCAAGAACGAGTCTACATTATTCTTGACATGCATGGAGTTGCTGATGCACTTACATAATCTGCACCATCCCCAGATGCTGACCAAGCCCAGAAGGATGCTTGGGCTTATGCTAACAAGGTTTGCAGACATACTCTTATCACTACTTTATCTAATGATCTGTTCGATGTGTACCATGTTTACAAAGAAGCAAATGTGATATGGGGATCACTTATCCTCAAATATACTGCTGAGGATGCTGGAAACCAGAAGTTCGTGATAGGAAACTTTTACAAGTGGGAGATGACAGATGATAAAGACATTAAACTCTAGATCAATGAGTACCACAAGTTGAATGAGGAGCTTCGGGCTGAGAAGATCAATTTACCAGATGATTTCGTGACTGGAGTATTGATCGAAAAGCTACCAGAATCATGGAATGACTACAAGCAACAACTGAAACACAAACAGAAGTGGTTGTGCCTGAATGATCTGATCACTCATATCATCATTAAAGTTACCAACAGAAAGGCGATACAAGCTGTAAAGGGCAAAGAGATGGCTGCTAAAGCAAACTTAGTTGAGGAAAAGCCGCACAACAAGAGGTACGACTCTAAAAACATAAAGAATAAAAATAAGAAACCTTACTACAAGCCCAAGGATACTAACCCCAAGAAGAAGATAGGCAGTTGCTTTGTCTGTGGAAAACCATGTCATTATGTAGCGCAGTGCATGAAAAGGGCTAAGGGAGATAACTCCCAAAAGGGATGAAATCCTCATTAACCAAATATGAATTTGGTTGAAGGAGATGATAGCAGTGATGAAGAAATCATTGTTGTTATGGTGTCATAAGCCCTTCTTGTCTTTGATATGAAGAATTGGGTGGTAGACTCAGGAGCTACCAAGCATATCTGTGCAAATAAAGAGATGTTTGCCTCCTTTGAAGAAAGGGAAGACCACATTTATCTAGCTGGCTCTCGAACTGCAAAGGTTCATGGAAAAGGGAGGGTGGTATTGAAGCTCACATCTAGAAAGACCTTGGCACTTGAAGTCAGAGCTAACTTAGTCTCTATGGCGTTTCTTGGGAAAGCTAGGGTTAGGGTATGCTTTGAATCTAACAAGATTGTCATGACCAAGAACAATGTTCTTATTGGGAAGGGCTGTTGTAATAAGGGTCTGTTTGTTCTTAGTGTTTCTGAAATGAATGAGAATGCATCTTTTTCTTCTTACTTGATTGATTCTTATGATATGTGGCATGCTAGATTAGGACATGTTCATAAGTCTTATATTCAAAGATTACAAAATCTTGGGCTTATTTCTAAAGCTAAAGAAGATATTCAAAAGTGTGAAGTTTGTGCAGAAACTAAGCAAGCTAAAAATCCGCATTTTACTACTCAAAGAGAAACTGAGTTGTTAACTTTAATTCATACTGATTTGGGAGATTTAAAACAAACTGAGACTAGAGGTGGGAAAAGGTATTATATTACTTTTATTGATGATTTTTCAAAATATACCAAAGTGTATCTGATGAGAAATAAAGTTGATGCTTTTGAAAAATTTCTTTTGTACAAGGCAGAAGTAGAAAATCAATTAAATAAAAAGATTAAAAGGGTCAAGTCAGATAGAGGAGAAGAATATTTATTAGTAAATGATTTTTGCTCAAAAGAAGGGATAATTCATTAAGTAACTCCTCCTTATTCACCTGAATCTAATGGTGTTGCAGAAAGAAAAAATAAAACTTTAAAAGAAATGATGAATGATTTACTTGTAAGTTCTGCAGCACCTAATAACCTGTAAGGTGAAGCCTTGTTATCTGCTTGTTTTTTTACAAAACATAATACCCAACAGGAAAACCAAGAAAACACCCTATGAGTTATGGAAAGGTTTTGTGCCTAACCTTCAATATTTGAAAGTGTGGTGGTGTCTTGCTAAAGTTTTACTCCCTGATGTTAAAAGAGGAAAATTGGTTCTAAAACCTCTGATTGCATGTTTATTGGATATGCTCAACAAAGTGCTGCTTATCATTTTCTGGTTTTGAACAGTGATATTTTAGATCATAACACAATTTTTGAAACAAAAGATGCATATTTTTTTGAAAATATATTTCCTTTGAAGGTTGAGCATATTCCTAAAATAGTTGACAATTCCTCTACTTCTTCTGAACAAAATTCAAATGATGTTTTGGTTTAAGATTGAAGGAGAAGTAAAAGACAAAGAAAACAAATGTCTTTTGGAGATGATTTTTATACTTACTTGGTACAAGATGAACCAAAAATTTTTTATGAAGCTATTTCTTCTCTAGATGAATCTTTTTGAAAAGAAGCAATAAAAGCTGAAATTGATTCTTTAAATCAAAATAAAACATGGGTTTTAGTAGACTTGCCTCCAGGAGCAAAGCATATCGGTTGTAAATGGGTTTTTAGGAAAAAATATTTTCCTGATGGAACTATTGATAAATACAAAGCTAGATTGGTAGCAAAAGGGTATACTCAAAAAGAGATTGTTGATTATTTTTGACACCTTTTCTCCTGTAACTAGGATTTCTTCTGTTAGAATCCTAATTGCCTTAGCTTCTATACATAAGCTTTTCATGCATCAAATGGATGTTAAAACAGCTTTTTTAAATGGTGATTCAGAAGAGGAGATTTATATGGTGCAACCTGAAGGCTGTAGTATTCCTGGGCAAGAAAATAAAGTTTGTAAACTTGTTAAATCCTTGTATGGTTTGAAACAAGCGCCTAAACAATGGGATGAAAAACTGGATCAAGTTTTGTTAAGTGGTGGTTTCTCTACTGTTGAGGTAGAAAGATGTGTTTATACAAAACTCTTAAACAATAATTGTGTGATTATTTGTTTGTATGTGGATGACATGCTTATTTTTGGTACTACCATGAGTGTTGTGCTTGAGACAAAACATTTTTTGTCTTCTAATTTTGATATGAAAGATTTGGGTGAAGCGAAAGTGATTTTAGGTGTAAAGATCATAAGCAATGATAATGATATCATACTTTCTCAGGAACATTACATTGAGAAAATTTTGAGAAAGTTTGAACTATTTGATGAGTCTCCTTTGAATACCCCTTATGATCCTAATGTGCATTTAAAGAAAAATAGAGGAGAACCAATTGCTCAATCTAAATATGCACAGATTATTAGGAGTCTGTTACATTTAATGAACTATACCAGGCCAGACATAGCATATGCTGTGTGTAGATTGAGCAAATATACTCATTGTCCAAGCAATGAGCATTGGAAGGCTCTGGTAAGAGTATTGAGATACTTGATAGGTACCATGAATTATGGTATTCATTATAGTGGATTTCTCGCTGTATTGGAAGGATATAGTGACGCTAACTGGATCTCATATCCAAAGGAGAGCAAATCCACTAATGGTTATGTGTTCACTCTTGGTGGTGGTGCCAAAACGTGGAAGTCAGTCAAACAAACTATCTTAACTAGTTACTCAAGGGATTCTGAGTTTATTACTATGGAGTTGATTGGTACTAAGGCTGAGTGGTTGAAAAACTTCTTAGCGAATATCTCACTAGGTGAAAAACTAACACCATCAGTGTCTTTACATTGTGATAGGCAATCTACGATAGCTACGGCTAAAAATAAAACCTTTAATGGTATATTCGATCGATTATGTAAGGCAGCTTCTAAAAGATGGTATAATCTCAATCGATTATGTAAGGTCAGTGGTGAACCTTACGGATCCGTTTACAAAACCCCTAGGAAGGAAACAAATCTTTTATTCATCGAGGGGAATGGGACTTAGGTCGATAAGAAATTAACAGCAATGGCAACCCAACCTCTGTGATTGGTGATCCCATGAAGGAGGTTCAATGAGTAAGAACAAGTCGTGCGTTAGTTCTGCTAGCACTAAAGTAAATAGTTAGTCCCTTCCTATGATGCCGAGAATGTGCTAGAATGCATTTTGGCGAGGATGAGCAAAGCTCTTAATGATTTCATAATTCTATGGAATGATGTGCTCATTGCAAGTGCATTTAATGAAATCACCTCTACGAATGTGAAGTGGGGCCGCTTCTATGAGATCGTGGCAAAATCTCTAGAGCATTCGTTATGAACCAGGCACGCACATGGCCGTCTTAACTTGCAAAACCGCGTTAATAGCGAAATTTGGGGGTATAACCTGACTTTTAATACCTCTAGTATACATCTAAGAGTTATTGGTTTTAAGTTCATAGGACTACCAACACCTCTGTGTACTAAGTGTTAATTGTTTAGGTCTGGTTTTAAGTTCAAAGGACCACTAGATACAATAGTTATACTTGTATATGCAACTAAGCTAAAGGCATTCCTTTTGACACATGTGGGGGATTGTTGGAGTTTTAAGTTACATGTGGATGTGTCAAATGGAAGAAGTCCCACATTGCTTGGGAAAGAGAGAATGCAAGTGTATATATTACATCTTGTGAATTTGGGCTAGTAAATGGGTCAAGAGGAAGAGTGGGCTTGTGCGTATAACAAAGGGCCACCAAGAGGCAAACGTAATGGATATCTGGCGATTTCCCCCTGCACGTGAATTAAATACGGACTGGGCACTTTTTATCAAATATTTTTTTGGAAAAATCTACCATTTATTTTTGTCAAAATGGCTTCTCGAAAAAACCCATTTTTGAGGCATCTGAATTTTTGAAGCATCAGTATTTCCGTTACAAAGGTCATGGGTCAGATTTCAAAATTGCCAAACGTATATATGGTCCTTCAATGTTCAGAAACGGCCTCATCATGTGGTTTTATTATTGTGTAACCGGCGGTTTAATGGTATTTACGCGGATTAAAATGTTGCCCAATGTTCATATGCATGGAGGCCTATAAAAGGCGCTGCCTGCAAGAGGTTGATGCACCCAGCTCAGACATTTGAGCCCTCTCTTCCTCTCTGACATCCTTCTGCTCTCTCTGCCTTATAGTTGTTTTCGTTTTGCTGTTATGTTCACCCTGTATCTACAGGAAGGATCAGTTTTATCCTGGGGAGTGTTGCTTCTAGTCAGCAGGTGGTCGCAGAATAGATCTTAAGAACAACGTCCTTAGACATGACTTGGATTACGGTGCATTTGTGGGAGTTCACCAACATAAGTAAAACCTATATAATTTGCCGTAAGTAAGTAAAAAATAAATTCAACGAAATAAGTATATATATATATGTGTGCGCGCGCGCCTTTAAACATGGTTAATTACCTCTAAGTGTTAAAATATACTAATTTAACTTTTTGCAAAGATCATTTAAAATTTGGAAATTGTTTAAATAATTTGTGACGCAATAATTTTTTTGAAAATACTAAAAAATTTAAGAGCGCATCAAAATTATATGAGACCCTTGATAATTGCTGTAACATAAAACCAGGGGAGGAGACCTAGTGATGGGAAAATTGAGGAAAATGCATATGAAAAAAAATTGACTAATGAGTAATTCTGATGGAGAGGACGTGAAATCAGGAGCGAGCATTAAAGGAATTAAGGAATGTAAATAAAGAACAATAACCATTCAATAATTTCACAAAAATGAATTACTAAGTAAAGACAAGATATAATACAATATAATATAATATAAAGCATAATACATAAGAAAATCATTGTAACTGAACGGAATAAATGCCAATGGAATAGATCGAGCAATAGTCAAGTCATCAAGTAATAAAATACAATGAAATAATGACTGAATCAGTTTAAATAATGAAGCATAAAAGGAAATGGTTATTCTTCTGTAAACCTAGTTTGCCACATTATTTATGATCTGATCAGTTAAAATACAATAACTAAACTAATATTAATCCTAGTTGGCTATTTTCTACTCATACTTCATATTTTTATTTTTCCTAAAAAAGTGAATCCCTAATTAAGATTTCACAAGCAATGGAAAAATGAATTTTGTGAAATCTTTTAATTTTATTAATATGGCAGTTAATATTTAAGAAGTAGGTATCAATCCAACTCATCAATTGTTGTATTTTAACTCGTCATACCACAAATAATATAGCAAACTAAGTTCATACAAGAATTTCTCAAGAAAATAAGCTAAAAACTTGTCATCCAAGATTGTGTTTGGCAAACCTCCAAATCATGGTTTACGCAACCTGAGATAAAACTCTTCTCACACAATTACCTCGTAATTCGTAAAAACTATTAAAAAAAATTAATCCAAATACACACCAAGGAATCTAGCCCAATCACAATTAAAATGGAATTGAACACACAGGAGGGAAAACCATGAAAAGAAACAAAATAAAAAAATTCAAATTTGAACTTAAAAAGTTTGAAATTTAAACTTGTCAGTGCATTAAGTTGCGTGCCATGTTTTATAAAATGTGAAACATAAAATAAAACAAAGCATACCAATGACGAAGGAGAAAAATGACGACATGGGCAATACACTTGGATCAATCATCAAGAAACTATCACGATTAATGGTATATATTGATATATTAATTAACCTAATAGCTTTAATCCATACAAGCTGACGTCACAACTGACTTAACTTTTTAATCGGCTGACTTGACTTAGCTAGCTTCCTCGCCATCGCCAAGAATATGAAGAGTTAATGATACCCCTCTTATATATAAATAATATTACCCTCTTTTCCCATTGGCCAAAAAAATATATATATATTACCCTCTTTTCTAAAATACCCCTTTTCTATTCCCCTCACGAAATTTCCACTGCAATACAACTAATTACCTTTCTCGTAATCCCCCTCACTGGCTTCTTATTTTAGATCAAGACGCGTATATGATATATAGAGGGGATGGAAGGAGTGAATTGAATTAGAGACATATAGAGTACTAGAAGATAAGAAGAGAGACGATGGGATGTGTGAAGGTATGGTTCACGTCGTCGCAGTCACAGGCTCTGATGGGTATGTTATTTGTGCAAGTCATCGCGACGGGGACGCAGTTATTGTCGCGGGTTGTTCTAATGGAGGGTACTTTTATTTTCTCACTCATTGCTTATCGTTATATCATTGCTACTCTCTGTGTTGCCCCTTTTGCATTTTACTTCGAGAGGTACATGTTTTTTCCATCTTTGATCTCCATGTTTATTCCTTTGCCTTTTTGGATTCCTTTTATAAACAATTTTTGCCTTCTTGTTTTTTTCCCCCTTTGTTTTTTCAAATGTTGTGTTGCAGACGCCAACCAAAGAAGTTTAATCGGTCGGTCTGTTTCTGGGTTTTTCTCAATGCATTAGTTGGGTAAGTCAGCAAGCATGGTCACTCATCTTTGTTGATTAATTAGTCTCTCATTTTATTGCGAGAGTTCCTTTCTGCATCTTAATCCATCCTTCACTGTCACTTTTTAACCTATCCAGCAATATATTAGGAGGACATTAGACTTCATGACAGTATCATAATTAGGATTAGTATTACTCTCTCCTCTCCTTAGTATGCGACATATTTAGAGAGCTTACCTTAGTCATAAATATAATATATATTTTTTATATTTATCAATATTTTATTAATTTAATGCTCATTCAACAATATTAAAGAGAAGAGGTAATGAGAGAATTAAGGAAGACAATTAGGGTGTTTTAGAAAATACATGTTATATTAACTAATATAATTAATTAACTTATTTAATATAATCAAATTAATTACATGTCTTATATTAAAGATGGGGGACTAATACTTTTATATGTAATGTCAAATAAAAATACACTTTGTTGGGGATGATAAGTAACCAATTCAAGAGCTTTTACTCACGGGTAAAACTCAAAACATAAGTCAGCCAAACTAATTAAATTTTCTAGGTAACACAATCACAAGACTAAATATAATCATATAGTCCCCTCTTAATTAAGGAATGAAAGAGTGAATTAGTTATCTATTTACTTTGTATTATTAACAAATATATATTTTCTAATTAAAAAATGCCGCCATTTTCAGGACAACAATTTCAATGTTCTTCTATTATGGTCTACGAGATACTTCAGCAACTTATTCGGTCAACTTCCTCAACTTGGTTCCCATATTCACTTTCATCATGTCCATTATTTTCAGGTATGTGTGTGCAAAATGCATGCAAAAAGTAACCTTCATGTAAAGCTATGTTATCTCACAATTACAATATAATAAGAATTGATGATTCATAAATGATTGCAGAATGGAAAAACTAGGACTAGAAACATGGGCTGGTAAAGCCAAGGCTATTGGAACAACTATCTGCGTTGGAGGAGCATTAATCACTAGCCTTTACACAGGAAAGCAATTTTATATTGGTCACGGTAATCATCATTTCTCTAGCACTTCTTCAAATGAACTACCTAAGACTCGCATGCTTCGAGGCACTCTCTTTCTAGTTGCTGCTTGTTTCTCATATACAGGATGGTTTATTGTCCAAGTAAGCTTTAATTTTCATTTCAAAGATTATGACAATGCATAGTCTTTTGTTGTAGAAATACAAGGAATTTGCATTATTGTGATAGTAGTCTTCCTTCTTCGATTGACCTGTTTTTGATATCTAACAGGTGAAATTGCTAAAAGCTCTTCCATTGAAGTTTTGGGCTACTATGTTATCATGTTTCATGTCGTCAATTCAAATTGTGGTAATAGGGCTTTGCATAGATAATAGAAAAGCTTCTTGGTCTTTAGGCTGGAATATGAAACTACTCACTATAGTATACTCGGTAAGATTTTTGAACTTAAACGAATTAAAAATTTCAAGTTTTGAGGCATCTTCATTGGTTTGTTCATCTCCACTAATCCACTGAAAATTAACATATGGGATTTCTTTATATAGGGGGCACTTGCTACCGCTGTTACATTCTGCTTAACATCTTGGGTTGTTACGTTAAAGGGACCCACTTATCCTCCAATGTTCAATCCGCTGGCTTTTATATTCGTGGCCATTTCGGGAGCTATTTTATTGGGTGAACCACTCAAAGTTGGAACGTATGAACATTTTTACATTACCTTTTCTTAAGACTGTCTTTGATATTACTTCGTCGAGGTCAGTATCGACTTCACAAGTCTAATGAAAATAAGATCTGTTTGCAGCATGGTTGGCATGGTTTTGATCATGGCTGGCTTGTACGGTTTCTTGTGGGGTAAAACAAGGGAGACACAAAGCTCGACCCAGCCAAATTCAGCAGCTGTTGAAGCTTCTACAATCATGCCAGCTGATTCTTCTGTTTTGCCATCAGTGGCCATAGTAGTTCCAAGTTCTTCATCAAACAATGCAAGAGAAGCCAGACATGATTAATCAATATGTCTATTTTATAAGCAAGTGAATGTACTTCTTTTTCTGTTTTTGCTTTCAAAGCAGAAGAAATAGAGGGAAAGTAGGACAATATTACCTAGAGATAATTAACCTTTTGCCATTACAATTTGGGAAATAAATTTTGGCCTTGATCACAACAAAGACTCACAAATGCTTGTTCAATAACATACTGATGAAGCTCTGGTGAGTTGGGAGCAACATAACAATAAATTAAACCAGCTCCTTCATGTAATCCCAGCCATGAACTCCCAAGTTGTGGCTTCATGGCTGCTGGTGAAAACAAGTCCCCATTTCGACGTAATAAAACTGAAACTTTTGTATTCTTATAAAGTTATATGTGTGTGTGTGTGTGTTGATAAAATGATCAATTATATTAAACATAAAAAGATAATTACATAAAGACATACATATAAGCCAACAATACACATCTGAGAACAAACTTGAGACACAACTACTACAACTACCCTAAAGAAACCATGCTTGTAGACAAACACATCAAACCACAAATACAGAGTAAAAATTTCAACAACCAGACATGAGCAAGCAATACACTCTGTGAAATAAACTCGTACTGAAACATCGCATATAGAAGAAACTATCAACAGGAAGTTGACGAAGATCATGCCACTAACTTGACTCTGATCTCGAAAGAGGAAAAACTAGGGTTTGAAAGAAATGGATATAAATCAAACAATAAGTTGGGAGTCTCAGAGATAATAGCAACGCTTCAGAACTCAAAAATTCCATCAAAATTATACTTGATCATGATACCTTGTCGGAATCTGGACTCTAAGACCACTAAAACAGTGATAGCTCCAGTAAGGACACATCTAACAATAACCTCCAAAAGCACATAACTAAAAGCTAAACAACAATTAGCTGCAAACAGAAACATTTGAAACTTCAAGAGCCATATCACTCCCCAATCTGCAGAACCTTCACACAGCTTCAGCAAAGGATTAAGATTTGCTAGAAACCCCAGATTGGGTTTTTGACACACATTCCATATGTGAATCCGTCGCAGACCCATAAAAAAACAATACATGAGAAACTGAATCATTGTTTCAGACAAAGGATCTTCATGACTTGTAAGCCAATCCCACACTGTGGTTTCCTCTGCATCTTTATACCAAGAAGGCAAGTACCAGCATCCCTCAATCCTTCCATCAACATCTAATTTATGATGCAGTAAAGGTACCCCCGGGGGCGATATTTTCGTTTCTGAATTTCTTGACATCAAATCTTTGCTCATCCTTATCCTCCTTCTCAATCCGACCTCTTTTTAAGGAGGACTTCTCAGACGATAAATCAATATCCATATCAACTATTTCTGAAGTACTTAAAACATAAATGGCTTTCCTTTGAAATCTTCTCTTGACTACCTTCTTAGATTTCTTCTCCATCTTCTCTGATATATCTTCGTTTGTCCATGCCGCTGGTCTTGATAGTTTTTTTCCAGAGACGGAGGATTCACTACTACTGATTTGTTCATATTTAACGTTTACTTTTACCTATATTCAATGGTCTTCAATAATTAAATATCCAAGTACCAAATATTTATATTTAACGATTTTTAACCGTTAAATATTGGGCAATATATTTACAATTTTTAAAATACAAACATTATTTATAGGGCACTATATTTAAGGGTTATAAGACAATGACTGTTAATTAAATATAGTGATCTATATTTAACGATTGTTTACTAATAACTATGATATATTTTGTACAATACTTAACTGTTAAATTGATGAATGGTAAAATATTTATTACTAGAGAAAGGAGTTTATTTGACAGTTATTTGGAAAAACCATTATATATATTTAATACTTGACGGTTATTAGCGAATAACTGTTAAGTACGCGTGACAAATTTTTTAAAAATCTTGGGGGCCTCACTTTCAATCAGATCCCCTGCAAAATAACCTAAAGAAACAATATATATATATATATATATATATATATATATATATATATATATATATAGCAAACACCCAAATAGATCTAATTCTGGCTGGATGTATCACAATGTACAAAATAACCAATTCTGGCAAACAAGTGCCAACAAATTAAAACAAATCATCAAATACTATCTATACAATTATGAATACATCAAAGGTAAGGGAATATATATATATATATATATATATATATATATATATATATATATATATATATATATATGATCAAGTGCCCCTTTTTCTTTTCCTAGTCTTAATAAGTTTGATGCTTTTTTTAGTAACAATTGTTTTCTTTAATTTACGAAGCAACTTCCCTGTCTTTGATTATCCAAATCCCTTCATTGTGGTGATGACTAAAGTACAAAGCATCGTACTCATTGAATTGTGTTTCAAATGACAACCCTTGGAAAGGATCATCGTCACTGAATTCACCTCCTGCATCCTAATTTGTTTTGTTTGATAACAAAACAATAGATCATTCTTTATTAGCAGGATTAGGAACATATAACACTTGTTTAGCTTGAGAAGCCAAAATGAAAGGATTTTCTTTATACCTTTGCTTATTCAAATTCAATTGTATCAAACCTAACTCATACACTTTCAAAGCATTATTATTGTCAACCCACTTGCACCCAAAAACTGAAACCTGAAATCCTACGTAATCCAAATCTCAAATCTGCTGCCCAAAGTATAACGTATTGGCATAGATAGGATTCTTATCTTTTGCACTTGATACATGCATGGTGTTAGCAATAATATAATAGTTACCCTACTATTTTGCATTTTTCTTCGACCATCCTACTCTATCTTGAGTGTAGAAGGCGTATCCATTGATGACATAGCTTGATAAAAAAAAAAAAAAAGCACATGTTTGTTTGATCCATGTGCTAAGAACATTACTTTCTTTGGAACTGAATTATGATCAACATTATACTTGTCATCAACGTGCTGCTTCAACCATGCTGTGAATTATTTATTATGTTCTTTGGCATACTAACCCTATACTTTGTTGGGGTTTTCCCCCCTTAGCTCATTTATATGGATACCTACATACTCATCAATCTCTTTGGAGTTGTAATGTATGTATAGGTGTGCTTGCTCCCATTATTGGTTTGAGATAGAGATAACTTTCTTTCCCATCAACCCTTGTCCAGATGTCCTTCCTTCATGATGAGACACTAGAAGGCTAATATCACATGCATCTTTCAAGTAACCGGTATAAAATTCAGTCGTCTCTTCATAAATGAACTGTTCAACAATGCAACCTTCTAGCCGGCTCTGATTTTTCATATACCCTTTCAGGTCTTTCATCTTGTACTCGACAAGGTACATGCATCTCATATATACTAGGCCACAAAGTTGTACCTCTCTAACCAAGTGAACAGTTAGATACACCATTATGGCAAAGAAAGTTGGAGGTAAAATCATCTCTAGCTCACACAACGTAGTCAAGATTCGGGTTTATAACCTCATCAATTTCTTGGGGTCAATCATCCTACTATACAGTGACTTAAAGAAGAAATATAACTTCATGATCATAGCTCACACCTTATCAGGTAAAATGCCTGGTACTAGAATAAAATTTTCTATCAACACATGGCAATTGTGTGATTTAAGACCCTTCAAGTAGAAGTCCTTCATTGACACAAGATTGCTAATTGTAAGGCCCCGCCTTACATACCACTTATCATTTATATTAATCAGAGTACTTGAGTGCAATTCAGTGAGCAACACAGGAATAGCAAAAATATACTAATATAATGATACATTAGGCTTGATTACATTATAGGTTTTCCCCATCGGGGTTCGTACATAATACTTACAGAACTTGAAATATTAAGAGGTCTTTAGATAATCAACATCTTCACTCAATTTTGACCAGAACCTTCAATTGCCGGTAATACCATATTGCCCACAGAGCCGTTTACTGCTGCTGCAAACTTTATACATTTATAGAAATGGTAAGATTCAAGAGAATCTCAGTAGTAACATACAATCGATTATATAAAATGTGAAATTAAATATGTCATGCTCCATGTTATGTAACAAATTAATAATAAATTCACTGCATATATACATGAGTTAAGGGCTCAATCCCCCACTACCCATAAAACCTTTATTGGGCTCTTACTCAACAACCAGGTACAGCTCGGTTAGGTTCTTGCTCAACAACCAGGTAAGTGTGCCTCTACACACAAATTGCCCTCCTCGACAAAACCATGTTCATTAATTCTATCACAGAAGATGGCATACAAAAATATATAAACATTGGTATAATGTATGAAAGATAGAGTTACTACCTAAAATAGCCCTTTCCAACCTAATAATCTAACTGTCTTGATCTGGCTCGACTACAACTATCCAATCCTAAAATTCCAAGTTTATAAGAATTAGGTTAATACTCATTCATATGCTTCTCTACACTCTTTTAAATTCATTTTGTTGGTTATCTTAGCTTAAAACTGCAAAATGAGTAAAATACCCTTAGGGACCCAGTCTAGCCCCTCTGGATTCGGTCTAACTGTACTTTTTCAAAAATTATGACCCAAGTTATTCCTATATAATTTGGCCCAAGGAATCCATTTTTGAATTGGAATTACCAAATTTGCTACCAAAAGATGAAAATGCCCTTGGCAGCCCCTATTTAGGGTTTTAGGGGTAATTTTGTCATTTCACATTCCAAGGCTTTTCACACTTCATGATCAACATGAACCCTACACAATTTTTCCTTCTAAACACAATGGAATCATCAAAACCACCAAAATCCAATCCAAGCACAGCCAAAACAAGTCTGGACAAAAATTAGAGAAAATTAGGGAAAATGTTGTTTCTTGATTCCAATCAACTTAACACCTTCTTTTCACCCTAAATCACTTGTTTAACTGCTTAATCACACTTCCCACATGATTAACCCAAATTTGGGCAGCTCCTTCCCTTAGGGTTTCATCATCCCAAATTTACAAAGTCAAGAAGAACAAACACAAATCCAATATCAACAATAATTACCACACAACAACAACATATTAACTAAGAGGAATAAAGTTTTTGAGATTAACTCTTGATTCTCAACTTTCTCTCTCTAGGGCGTCACCCTCCTCTTTCTCTTCTCTTGAGATCTTGAAGATCAAGAGCATAGAAGAAGAACTACACAAGATAGAAGGCATAATCACTTGAAATCACAAGACTTACCTTGGATTTTTCCTCTTGTGCTCTCTTGTTTCTCTATGACCTAAGCTGTCCTCTCTCTCTCTCTCTCTTCCTTGGTGAATGACAAAAATGAAGAAGGAAGGAAAGAGATGAAGTGTTTTAAAATATCTCTACATCTCTTTTAGGATATATTTGTTTAGTGTTTATGGCACATGATTTTTTATTTAGCCTTATCCTTAGCTAATTGGGTCATAAACCTTCTCATTGACTTTGAACCAATTTTCTTCCTCTTGTCCAAGCCCAAAAATACGTCACTTTTGGGTCCTTCCCAATCAAATGGTTTTCCTTCAATTACTTCAACCAATTGCACAAGATGTTATATTTTATTGAAATTCCACATGTGCTCATATCTTAATCAATTCTTATTTAATCCCTTGCTTAAAATGATGACACTTGGCACAATTTGTACCTAAGTAAATATTTTCCTTCTCCTTTAATATTTTGGTAACAAATATCCACCAATAAAGGGAAAATATAGGCTTTTACTTTATTCCACAATTTACATAATTGACATTACATTTTTTTCCGAAATTCGCAATAGTTGGTAATTCTAGTAGATTTTCTTACCAAACTTTGAAAAATCTTAACTTTATTTGTACAAATTCAATTGGTGTGAATGCAAAGGCTATGAAACCCTTATTGAGTCTAGTTTCAAGGAAAAAATATAGTCTTTAGCCAAATGGAAGCTCCAAATTCCCAGAAATTCATTAAACCTTACCTATTCCAAAATTGATTCCAGAAACAAGGTCTAACTTCAAAAATCCATATCTTTTAGTATACAAATCCAAAAATTACCCATTACCTATCAGATTAAAGCTTATGATGCTACTTTCATCTTGTAAAATTTCACAATTTTTATGTATGAACCCCTATGTGGTTTCAGGTTTGCAATTATTATGTATGAACCCCTATGGGAATTTCTGTACCCATGCACATATTATCAATATATTTATGCTATTCATGTGTTGCCCATCAAACCGTGTATCATTTTCCTCAAACACTCTTAAATATGAGAAAATAAGATAATGGCGTGACATTTTGGTATCAGAGCTTAAGTGGTTCTGGAAGAACCCAAAGTGGTTCTGGAAGAGTGGTGGTTCTAGAAACAGGATAGTATACTGATAAGATTTTGATTACATAGTAAAAGGAGATACACAACAAATGGGTACTAGGGAAGTGAACTACCCCTTTCCTGTAAATCAGCCCCAAAAGGTTAGGGAATACCCGAGGGCAGTAAGAAGTTCAATACTAGACTAGGGATAGTCCAAGGATATTGTGAAAACCAAGGAAGCAGGTACGACGAAGGCCAGGATACAGATATGGTATTTAGTCAGCCGAAGGCAGCTGGCATGATGTTTGAGACAAAGGAAGTCTCAGGGTACCTGTAACCCCCTCCGTAATTATATCCGAAATATGTGGTTAAAAATGAAATAGAGACCAATAATAATCAAAATTCATTTTACATTCCCATCCTTAGGATAGGATTTTCACAAATACATTTATCAAACACTTTAACCTGGTCTCACATTCATATTTCGAATACAATTACTTCGTGAAGATAAATCACATTTATATAAATATCAGAGTGCACAATAATAATACCGGCAAACCCAGATTCATACCTTCACTAAAGATTCATAAGGCGTTACGCCCTTTACAATTCCTCAACGGGGATTACACAAATCCATCTCCAATACATAACCAAATAACCCAATAGACATCCAAGCACCTATACATCCAATATCCAATTATACATTCTAATCTATCATCCGAACATATACAATTATCCCGGCATATAACGATAACCAACTACCAAATCCAAATGCCTATAAGGGATTCTCACTGCCCCTAGTCACTTGCTCCTTCCTCGAGCCACTTGTCCTGTCTAAAATGTTGGTAGGGGAGGGTGAGATTCTAGAGAATCCCAGTAGGAAACAGATACCAATATGCATGCAAGATAAGTGTTTAATGCATGATATGCTTGCATCACAATAACTTGTGCTCACATAATGATATATCCGCATGCTCAATGTTTCAACAACATACTCATGGCCATAGCATAAATAGAAACAGAGCTTCAATCATTCATATATGTTTCACATAATCAAGCAAAGCAATAACATGCATCAATACACAAACACAAATATCAATACATGCAGGAGAGGTAAGTTCCCTACACTTTTTCTTTCCACGTATGCTCCAGCATCGGCTACTCACGATCCGAGCGGATATCAAACCATGATTAGGGCGAATACCCAACCCTATAACCAAATCAAGGACATAGGATCATTCTCTTTTCCAAATTCTCATTTTCATAACACTTAAAGTTGGTTACCATTCATGACTTTTAGGTGGCTATAATAAGGTCAATGAAAGCCTAAAGGATTGGGAAGCACTAGGTTGGAAATCACCTTTGAAAATCCAAAAATGCTGAAAATGGGGGTTGGCTGCGGCTAAAACACGCACAGAAGGTTTCTGGCTACAGCCAAGAATTTCTAGTTGCGGCCAAAACGCACACAGAAACTTTTGTGCTGCAGCCAAGGCAACTTCGGAAATTCATAACTAATTATAGAAAAATCAAAATGAGGTGATCCCAAAGCCCATTGAAAGCTATTTTAGTCCTCTTCATGGGAAAAATATGAAACATTACTGGAAATCACCATACAAATCGCAGATTTACACAAAACGCATCACTACCCCAAAACAGAGTTCTGTTTCAATCCCAAACTTTGGACAACCATAACTCACAGAATACTAAACGAAATGACACAAAATTTATGTCCATTTTGAATATTTGGATGTGAACTTTAATACTGGAAAGTTTCACAATTTTCTGAAATCATTTGGTCATTCAAAACGTTGACACAAATAAACTGTCCAGAACAGAGTTCCAAGGGACAGATTTTCCAATTTTCTACCAAAGTGTCCAATGACTCCAAAATAATTAACCAAACCTATTCCCATACAATTTTCCACAAGGAACACAATGGTAACCTTAAAATGACCAAAATCACAACCCATTTACATGCCCTATTTTGACCAAAGCACAAAACCAACACAAAAGATGCCAAACTTCACATTTAAGCTTCAATGCAATTCTATCAATTCAAAACACTAAACAAGGCACCATTTCCATAACAACAACATACCATACTCCCCAAGACCCTAAATCATGAAAATTAGGGCTTAAATTCCAGAAATTCAAGGCCTAACCAATGGCCACAAAATTTATATAAAAATGAAGCTTTCACTTACCTCAACAACTTTCCCAAAGGCACTTCATGATTCTCCAACTTGTACATTTTCATGATTCCTCAAATCACCACCAATGGAGAAACTACAACCATCAAATTGAAGCTCTCACTCCAAGGAACAACTTTATAGAAGGAAGTTTTAGCATTAGAGGTCATTTACTCACCTTAAATGGAAGCTTTCATTTTCTCTTTCTTGGCCAACATTGGCTGCACAAGAGAGAGAAGAGAGAGAACGTGAGAGAGAGAAGGAAAAGAGGTGAAGATGTTGATGATACTCCCTCCATTTCAGCTGAACAAAGAGAGAAAAAGAGAGAGAGAGAAACTATTAAAATATTACATTAGACTTTTCTCACTCTCATGCTTCATCTCTTCTTGCCACATGTTACAAGCCTATTGGTTCTCAACAAATAAGTCACCAATTAGCTTCTCTAATCCCTCCATTATTCATTTAATCACACTTCCCATTTTTCTCTTAGCTAGTAATTAATTTCTCCATTAATCACTAACTAATTGCCCAACAATTTCATTCTTTCAATTTCCACTAATCATGGCATATTAATTAATATAGCCACCAAACCCATAATTATTCCACTTTAATTCGATAATTATCCTCAATAATTGACATTAGCCTTTAATCGAAAATTGGGGTGTTATTGTACCAGTGGTTGGATGCAGTTAAAGCCGGTATCTGTGTTTTCACACAGGCACACGAAAGTTAAGCGTGCTCAACACAAGGTAATCCTAAGGTGGGTGACTCCCTGAGAAGTTAAGTTGGCAAAGTCATAGAGACTAGAGGAATAGTGATTGTCTTAAGGTTTCTTCATCACTAATGATTGTCTTAATTAATGATTTAAAGAGTACCTAGAAGCATAGAGATAATAATGATGTAAGTATTGATTTTAAATCGGGGCAGTTTTGTCATGGTGAATACTGCTCAGAAAAGTATATTTGATAGGGTTATGGAAATTTGAGGTATATTAAATGTTTTGAGGTTTCTCCATACTAAATGATGATCCTTAGTAACACCGTAGTGTTAAAGGTATGTAGGTATGATATACGGTAATGCATAATTAGTGGTGATTTTGTCGTATATTGATCCTAAAGGATCCGAACCAATGATACTGAATGTTGAGAATAAGCGCTATTGATCTTGGCTTTTAGCGAACCTATTGGGTATAATTGAGGGAGATGATTTCCAATTTGTGTGATATTGAGGTTCTAGATTTCATAATGAATCCAAAAGTTGGGTTAGAGACCCTAGGCTATAAAATCCTAATTGCCAGATACGTTAAACCGAGCTGAAATTGAAATTGAAACTAACACTGATGAATAGTGCCTACGGGTACACTGCATGATCGAACATGGTGCCTACAGGTACATTGTGTTAGATCTCACAAGTTTTGATGATAACAAAGAATGGATGTGAAAAAGATTTGATAAACAAATAAGTTTAAACAAAGTAATGACAAAGCAAATCATCACTTGAAGTAAGCACTGGAGTAATGAAGAAAGGTCAAGAGAGAAAGCTGAGAAACTTCATCATTGGCAAAATTTCTAAGGGGTTACTTGAGTAAGAACTCGAGTAATGAGACAGAAACTTGAAGTAACCAGAGTCAACCCTCAAGTAACCTGCCACAAAGAAATGTGTTACTCTCAGCCTGCCAATGTTACTCGAGTCAGTACTCGAGTAATCAGGGAAATCACTTCCAGTTACTCTCAGCCTGTCAATGTTACTCGAGTCCCCTGCTTCAAGAAATAGGTTGCTCTCGGCATTTTCAATCCTACCAATGTTACTCGAGGAGCAACTTGAGTAAATCACTGTGGTAAACAAAACTTCAAGGTGAGACTCGATTAATATGATATGTTATTATCACACTTCACTCGAGGCAATACTCAAGTATGCAGGTATTCTATGTCAAAGACTTGAACAAGATTACTCAAGTCAGTAATCGAGTAATCTGCAGAATTATATGCAAAGCACTTGAAGTATCTACCCGAGTAAGCTAAGTAGAAAATTGATGTTCACTCGAGGTAGTACTCGAGTAAGCAGATAAGAAAAACTTGAAGTACTCTCAACTTCAAATCCTGCCAACATTACTGGAGTAAAGCATCGAGTAACCAGTGAAGAAAATTGTGGTGTACTCGAGTAAGTACTCAAGTAAACAGGTATTTCCAAGGTTTGTAAATTTGTTTACTCCATGCACTACCCGAGTAATGTGATGTTCATTTATTGACTTGCTCTCTATCAATATTTTCATGAAGATACTCGAGTAGCTACTCGAGTAGTCAAATTCAGAAATTCAGAAATCATTCCAACGTTCATTGATTTGTTTCCTATGAGATTAACCCTTCATTGTATTAGTATTATTAGCATATTCGCAGATAAACAATGAAGAGATCTTACCAAATAAGGAAAGTCAAATGCAACATTCAAATGCTACCTACCACCACCTACCACAAACGGATATTTTTCAAAAACTGGAAAAGTCAACAGTGGCTGGGCACACTCTAACGGGCGAGAAGAAAATGTTCCAACAATCATTATCAACACATCTATATATATAGGAACATCCAAACAGAGATAACAACAAGAACACACACGAACGCATTATCAAGTTCACGTTCAATACTCTGTTTTTACATACTTGTAATTATGTACTTCAGTGATTCTTATTCACTCTGTAAGAGAGATATTTCATTCAAACTCAATATTTGTTATTGAGGTAACTTAAGGTTGTGGAACCTTGAGTTGGGATTGGATTACAACTTGTAAGGGGGAGCGAGTGTCCAGGCGAAGGAACTTGCTTGTACCGAGGTGCCAAGAACCCACTGAATCTTAGAAATTATAGTGAAACTCTCAGAAATGCTCTGAGGACTGGACGTAGGTCAAAGTGGTTGTGGCCGAACCAATATAACTCTCGGTGTACACTTCGGTGATATTTCTCCTTACTCTTTACTGCATTATATTCACCGTCAAGTTTTTATATTTGAAACGAAATTTTAGTATCACCCAATTTACTCCCCTCTTTGGTGAAACACTTGTTCTAACACATTGAACGAATTACGAATCAAGTAGGGGTTTCAACAGTGGTTGGCCCTTAATGTTTCCAACTGAACTGAATTACGGAACAAGTAGGGGTTACTAGGAGGTCCAGTGGGATGCAACTGAGGAAGTAAGATAAGTGTGGGCAAACCGTGTAGTCCCACCTATAATGTATTAGATAATGTGAAACATTAGAGTGGCGTAGTGGAAGCATGATAACTGTATGTGCTTGGGCCTAAGACCTAGTGGACCAGTGTGTCCAAGGGATGGCAATGAATTTAGAAATGTGACGGGCAGTGACTTAAGGAATGGGGGTAGTGAACATCGACTATATGATCACTATGTTGCATGGCTTGTGAGCCTGCACATGAAAAAGGGATGGATTGAGTGATAAGAAGTGATACATAAGTTGAAGACGTTCAAATTTCGAGGACAAAATTTATTGAAAGAAGGGAGAAATGTAATACCCCAAATTTTAGGATCAAAGGCTTGGGAATATGCCTGAATTAAGTGGACTACTAATCCCTGGTTTAGCAGGTATCCCAAATCTATTCCCTAATGTTTCTTATATCTTTGTGGTATTAAAGAAAATAAAATGGTGAATTTTGGAGAAAGTGATTATGCTTCTAGTGAAATTTCCTACGAAGCAATGAGATTGTCATGAGGTTTTGGAAAAACAAATGATGAGCAAAAATTATAAAATTTTACAGGATGAAAGTGGACATCCTAGGATTTAATTTGATAGGTCATATGAATCAATTAGAGCTATATACAAAGAGTTATTAATTTTTGAATTTAGCCCAAAAAAACTGTTGATATTCTGGAATAGATTCCAAACACTAAAAATATGGGAATGATGTGCTTCCAATTGGCAAAATTCTATATTTGTCCTTAAAACTAGACTCAATAAGGGTTCTATAGCCTTTAGAATCACTCCAATTTGAGCTCTACAAATTTAGTTATGATTTTTCAAATTTTGGGAGAAAATAAGTCAGAATAGCCGGGGTCAAAATTTTGGGAAAAGTACGGTCGGACCAAGTACGACGGGATTGGGCCAAGTCCCAGGGCATTTTGGTAAATTTACACAATAGACGTATATAACCACTAAAAGCATATTGGAAGTGCCTAAAATTGTACATTTGACATTTTAGAACAGATTTGAGAACCCGAGTCGTTGGCACGCATATCAAGGAGCTGTTTTCAAGTAGCAAAAAGGGTTAAGGTAGGGAACTTACCTCTCCTGCATGTATTTGATATTTGTGCTGGTGTATTGATGCATGTTATTGCTTTGCTTGATTATGTGAAACATATATGAATGATTAAAGCTTTGTTTCTATTTATGCTATGGTCATAAGTATGTTGTTTGAAACATTGAGCACTCAAATATGTCATCTTGTGAGTATGAGTTATGTAATGTAAGTATGTCATGCATTAGGCACTTACCTTGCATGCATATTGGTATTGTTTTACTACTGAGATTCTCTTGAATTTCACCCTCCCTTACCAACAAATTAGACAGGTGAAAACAAGGGTTGTACTGAGAGCAAAGAAGATAATTCATAGGAGGGATGCGGTGGTGGAATGAAGACAGGAAGATGTCTCCGTTTCATTGGGACAGGTTTAGATACCCAAGAGCCTTGTGCTGTTGCAAGGTTTGCAATTATTATGTATGAACCCATATGGGGAATTTTTGTAGTCATGCACATATTATCAATATATTTATATTATTCCTATGTTGCCTACCAAACCGAGTATCATTTTCCACAAACACTATAAAATATGAGAAAATAAAATAAGAGCATGACAAGGAAAACTCCAAAACCCACAATAAGAAAATGTGTGTTGTTTTCATTATGTTGATAACTAAAAGTAAAAAGTAAACTCTTCTACTAACTCATAGCTTGCAAAAAGCTCCTACAAATTTTACCAACCACTAGCTTTGGAGAAATCAACTTTTTTCAAAGTTGTCAAGTTTTCCTTCAAGCACAGGATGAATGTACCTATACATGATATATACTATTCATTAATGATAAATAATGTGTATCTACTTGTTATTTTTTAGATTGTGCAATGCATAGGGAGCCATAACATAGAATTGCACATATTTTGAAATCATGTGTGATTGTGTTATCATATAGTAAGTTCTGATAATAGGTATGTATTTGTGAAAGTAGTATGAATAATGACATGTAATATTTAGATAATTAATTAATATTATTATTTTTAGATAATTAAAATAAAAAGCTTAAGAAAAAAATCAAATAAGTTATCTAAATAATATTAAGAATGACAATACTTTGTTCTGCCGGGATTATATTTTCTCCCTTGCAATGTACCATTATATAGACCTCTGTATTAGGTAGGTGGTGGGATATGGAATAAGAAATATGTTTAGTTAAGACATCTAGAGCTATCCATTAAGTATACTAAATAATAATATTTATCCCTTAGAATTAGGATGATCTTTTAATAATATCTGCAACTTTACTAAGCTGAGGTAGAACTCCTTAAGTTATGACAATGTCTTAATAAAATAGGACATTTAGGTTATTTTGTAATTATCTTCATTTTTTTCGGATTATGGTCTACTCATCAATAAGAGAAAATAATACTAATGGGACTAAATGAGGAAACTAATCATTACAAAAAAATGACATTTTGTAGCGGTGTTTTTTTAGTAGTTACATTTAACAGCTATAAAACTCGTTATTTGTAGCGGTTTTTACATGAACCGCTACAATAAACTTCGCGCCAAGTGGTGTGCTAGTAAGCCAACGTTATTTGTAGCAGTTCACAAAAACAAACCACTGCAAATTCGACGTCAATTTCCCTCTATAAGTTGTAGCGACTAATTTGTAACAATTATATCATGTGAACCACTACAAATATGGCGCCAAACTAGCAAGAAGCAAGTGCAATAATTGTGGTGGTTATTTTGTAGCAGTTTCATGGACATAAACCACTACAAAATGCAAATGGTTGCCTGTTTGTAACGGTTCTGTAAAACCGCTAAAAATGTAAAGGAAATTTGTAGCAGTTTTTGGTCAAAACCACTACAGAACTTCAATAGTCTTTATATTTGAAGTGGCTAGTGGTAACCGCTACAAAGTATTCCATTGCTCAAGGTGATTTTGTAGCGGTTTTATCAATAACTGCTACAAATTCAACGCTATAAATACCCAACGACCCTTCAGTTGTCTCATTTGGCCATTATATTTTCTGACGGTGCTCTGAGAGTTTTCCTTTATATTTGAGCTTTCTGACGTCTCTCTAAGAGTTTTGCTGCAGCATTTTGCATTTTTCACACTTGAGATACGAAAGTTACATATTTTCTTTTCTTTCCACTTTTTTTTATTATTATATTTTATATATAAATATGACTAATTTTTTTTTATATTTTGTAGTTGATATGGCTTCAAAGAAGGACAAGAGGAAGGAGAAGGAGGTCAGGCTTCCCCCTAGACCTCTTCTGTGATATGGCAGTAGTAGAGGAGGAGTCAGTGGGAGGGGGAAAAGTTGAGGGAGGGTGGCAACGCCACAGCAGATAGCCCCACAAAAGCCACAGGAGTCGGCCCTACCACAGCCACAGCAGACGGCCCTACAGAGAATTCCCAAGCTAGTTTGCAGAATACTAAATGACCAATACCCACACTCACCAGATTTCAGAGCTCTCGCAATCGACCTTCTTGACAATGCAAAAAGGTTTACAGCATACAATGTCAATGGTTTCAAGTTTTGCACGGTTTCACGAGATCAAAGATTGCAAACTCAAAATTCATGTGTTTATGGCATCTTTGGGACAAGAAGTTATGCGAGCAGCAATAACGCCAACATGCAGTTCAAAGGCATCCCTTACTATGGAAAGCTTCTTGATGTCGTCGAACTAAATTACCATGGTCATTTCACTGTGATGCTATTCAAGTGCTTGTGCGCAAATATCATTACTTCCCGGGGACTCACAACTAACGACTTAGGCATCACATTGGTAAATTTCTCCCGACGAATTCACATTGGTCATTCTGAAAATGATGAGCCATATATTCTTGTCTTAGAGGCACATCAGGTTTATTATGTCGAGGACAAGAGGCATGGGGATTGGCACATTGTGGTTCATTTAAAGCCTCAAGACCTTTACGACATGGGTAATGGCGATAACATCGCCTACAAGAATGAGCCGTTTCAGCCCACCAATTTCAAAAACTTCTTCCCTTAAGGCGATGACAATTTACCTATAATTTGGTACATTTTTTAAAGTTCACATCATTTAAATTTAATTTTCTTAGAAAATAATACGACACTAACAACTTCTTCACACAATTTTTGTAAAGATGGCGATGAAGAATGATTACACAAATCATGCTTCTGTTCTTGTAAACCTTAATGAATATTTTTTTAAAAAAATCATAACAATATTTGTGGTAGTTAAATCACCAAAAACCACTACAAAAGTAACAACCGCTACAAAGAACATCACAATAACCGCTACAAAAATAAACCGTTACAACACTTGTCACATTAATCGCTACAAGTGCTATTCATACCCCTATAAATACCCCTTCCACACCTCATTTCAAACACTCCCTCATTTGTTTCAACCCTTCTTCTCTTCCTTTTTCTCTCATTTACAAATTTTTTTCTAAGAGTTGAGGAGCTGAACAAGGTGGTCAAATATGGTAAAAGTTTTTAATTCTTTCATTTCAATAATTTTTTCCCTCGCATAATATTTATTCTAACTATTTTCTTTTTTTGCAGAAATTAAAGGACATTTTCTCACCGTTTTCTATTTTCTTACATAATGATGACCACATTGTAGTAGACAACATAACAATTTCTTATTACCTACATTTCCTCAATAATATTACCAATATAAAAGTTTATACTTATCCAACTTAATTTAATCATTATTTTTAACTAATAAATACTATCAACTAAACTACTTAAATAATAAATTATTTGATCCAATATTATAAAAATGAAAACAGATAATTGTATTTTTTTTTTTAAACTTTCACAAAATATTTGTAGCGGTTTTAAGAACTACAATTGCTACAAAATAAAAAACAAAATGGGATTAAATTTATGGCACCACTTTTAAAATTTCATATGATATTAGTAGCGATTCACAAACCGCTACTAACTGTTGGCACCATTTATTTAAAAATTACTATTTCAATTCAAAACCGCCACAAAAATATAGCCAAATTTTCATTTTTCACTTCCTGCCATGCAAAATTGTAGCACCAACATTTGTAGCAGTTTTACAATGGTGACTAATGATGTGTTATCAATATTAGAATCTTGTAAGGGTTGGAAGAAACCACAACAAATGTAGTAGCGGTTTTGTTACTTAAATCGCTACAAAAACATTTGCAATAGTGGATTTTGTAGCAGTTTTGTCAATCGCTACTAATGTCATTTGTAACGGTTAAAACCACTACAAATACACCTTTAGAACTACTACTAAATCGCATTTTTTTTGTAGTGAATGATGCTTTTTTTATATAAAAAAAGTTTAGGTGAATTGGGTCTGGGAGCTCAATAAGAACAGGGCATGCCTCAGAGCTCAAAGAGTGCTTACAAAGGTACTTATAGATCGCCCACAAATAAGATCCTCACATTGGTGGGATTCAAACCCTCAATCTTATGGTTATGAGCGTTGTCCTTTACTAGCTGGACCAACCTTTGTCAGCGAAACTAATGATACTTTAATTTATGACCCAAAATTTTAAAATGGCAATAAAAAATATTATTCCTTCTTGTGCTTGATATAAGACATATTTGTCTAATTTGATTAGATTAAGGAAGTTAGTTAAGCTAGCTAATATGTCAAGTATTTTCTAAAATACCCTAGTTATCTCCTTAATTCCCTCATTCCATCTCTTCCTTAATTATTGTTCAAGGAGCATCTATAGGGATAAATTAGGAAAAGTTTGACAAATATGAAAAATATGTATGTCTTACATTTAGGACCAAAATAAAATCTCCAAATATGTCATATATTAAGTATGGGAAGGAGATACTTTACTGATATTTCATAAAATGTCATTCAACAAAAATACCTCCTCTTACTTGCGAGTTAAATTCCCTAAAAACTTTAAATGAAAATCCAAAATAAACTAAGTTGGAAGTCCTGATGAAAGTCTCAATTGAAATTGTTTTCAACTAAGCAATTTTCTCATATTCATTATTCTTGCGTTTCCAACTAATATACATTATTTTCCAACTTAATTTCATGCATTTTAACAACGGCACTATTCATAAATATTTATATCTACAGGTGGGGTGTGGTTTTTTTTGGGGGCATGGGAAATGCACTTTGCATTTTTCATAGAGGAATAATATTTAGTATACAAGAGTCAAAGCCATCTAATAACACTCTTAAATGCATGAAAGACAGTGTTGTGCAGTAATACATATTAAGCTAAAGACGATGTAGAATACTGGCCATTCAACAACAAAGAAATAAGGGAGAATTGTCCAAAAATACCTTTGTGGCAAATAAATTGCTGATTGCTACCAAGCGTACAAACGATCTTCCGTGTGTGCAAGTGATCTTCCGTTTTATACAAACCATCTTCCGTATGTGCAAAAATTTTCCATATAAATGTACAAACAATCTTCTGTTGTGTGCAAAATATTTTCCGTTATGTGCAACAGATCTTCTATGATAGCATTCAGCAATTAATTTGCCATAAAGGTATTTTTTTCAGCAATTCTCCCAAATAAATTAAAAGCCACATTTTTTGGGAAAATGGAGATGTATGAATAGTACTAGATTGCCCTAGCTTTGACGATATCCAAACTCATTTCACTAGGATCTGTGGCTTGCAATTCAACCTGAATGCCATCAAGTTCCCTCTTGAATCTGTCCTTTGAACTTGCATATACCATTTTTTGCCTTACTTTGGATGTATCAGGAGACCTATGATTTCATGTAAGAAAAAAGTAAATTAAACCCATATACTTTCTTCAGTCCTAAATATAGAATAAGTTCAATTATGCCATGCATCTTGAGTAAAGATGGTTATATCCTTGGCCAACTCAAAAAATACTACTCCCTCAAATTCTTAATATGAAAACTCGACTAGTGGTATACTTCAAGACCTCATACACTTTAAGTCCCAAATTTATAGTTTTTGCTCCAAATTGAAGTATTGCCATGTGATCCTGTTGAACCACCCTTAGACGCCTTCGCATACCATCAGGATCAAAAAAACTTCCTTGAGTGGTCTCTATACCAAAGTTGAATGCGTTAGCACCTAACATACCTAAAGTAGTATTGCCATATTGGTTGCACATATTGAGTTGCACGTATTGAGGTAGGGGTTTCTATCAATAAATGGTTCTAATGCACATGGTTGAATATGATATTTTAGAGAAATCAGTACTCATCTATTGCAAATAACTAATTTAACTAGTTTTCTTAATATTTACAAATTAATTATCTAACTCTTATACATTAAGGATTGAAGCTAATAATAGTTCTTTCTAAACTAATGCCCTTATTTATTAGAAGTAATTATTAGCAGAATTCCAATTTTCAAAAGCACTAATGCACAATTCTTAAAACAAGGAAAGGGGAAGTATATATGGGAGGAAGCATCGTTCACATTTCACGTTGTCCTATATATTGGATCAAAAAGTGCTCCTAGAAATTTCTCTATAAAAGGGGCTAGCAAGAGGGTGTATATTTTGGTTGGATTATTGAGACCACCCCACATCTAAAAGGTACCACTCTATGCTTTAATATAAGTCATTGGAACCCTATTCTCATACACCGACTACCAAAGAATGCATTAAATTAAGAAAATTTTTTACATTTGCCCTTATTAAATATTATGTCTCTCTAATTTACAAATGATTTGCACACATCTCTCTCCTCTTTCCATTAGAAATTAAATAGGAGTAAAATTGAGAAAATATCATTAATTACCCTAAAAGTAACTTATATTTTGAACCAAACTCTTTTACTACAAGTGACTTACATTTAGGCATAGAGTGGTAAATTGGACTTCAACTAATCCAGTTAGTTAAGTTAGGTTGGATGACAGGAGCAGAAAATTAAACCCATATATTGATATGACAATAAATAAGTCAGTAAGGAAAAAGAGGCTTTAATCAGCATAATTTTTCTTCAGTCTAAAGACAGTTATTATTGAGGAAGCTATTATTATTAAACATACCATGCAATGAAGAAAATCTTGCTTTTCTGGACATTCTCATTTGTAGTGAAATCAAAATCAAAGACAGCGTATCGACACTCAGAAGGAGGAAGAGAAGCAGTGAAGTTGTCGTAGGTTTCTGTTGGGCTTCCAACTTTATCAATCACCACTTCTTGATTTTCAATCTTAAATACAATGAAACGATAGTTTCTCTTCGCCTTTAGTTCTAAGAACTTTAGCTTACATTCATCACTCACGTTCATTCCAGACGCTGCGTTCGCCTATATAACAAATATATATATAGCAAGTTCGTGAATGTAAGTACATGGATTTTGAAGAACAAGATAATCATGTAAGTACAATATATATATATATATATATGAATATGACAAGGTGAATTTTTTTTTTTTGAAAAATTAATTTTTAGTTCCCTTTAATTTTAATTACTTAATTTTCAATCAGGCCCGTATAGGTTTTTTTTTAACCCTATTTATCAGCTCTTTATAGTGTTACCTCATTTTTAACCAAGTTCATATAGTTTCATGTAACTGATTAAAAGAAAAAAATTACAAAGAGATGACTAAAAATCAAATAAAATTCTAGGGACTTGCAGATTAATTTTCCCTATTTTTTTAGTCATCCCAATAGATATTCGGCGCTTCGACTAATGTACAAATGTGAGGTCAAGTTTTCCCATTGTCTTCTAGAAAATTCAATCTTCATTGGGATAACAAAGTAAGTTTAAATCCTCTTTTTTTTTTTAATCATTATACGAATGTTGGAATAATTATTGGAAATTAAACTGCAAAAACACCCTTCCTAATTAGTAATGAATTCAGATCAAAGATGTTCAGAAACGGATCCTTCTAAACCTAGGCTAAAAGAAAAACATCATACGGATGCGTTTTCTCATATAGAAAAAAGTCCAATACTGTAAATCATCTGGATTAATTTGCTCCAATATTAATTAATTGCCTTCCATTTCCTTGAGCGATTAATTGGTTTTTTTTTTAATTTTTTTTTTCCCAAGAATTTCTTCTTACCCATTGAAACTGTGAATCATGGAAATCTAGAGATGGCGCAGAAAGAACGTACCATGTTGTCGCCAATGATAAAGAAAGCCAAACGAGAAATGACGAGGAATCAATGAAATTCAGAAAGAAAGAAAGAAACAAGAGAGAGGAGAGACAGAAGATTGTTTATAGATCCTTATTTTTGGGAAGGTAATGGATGAATATGGTGAGCAGAAAGAGAGTTTTAAGGTTGAGAAAGTACTCTAATGCTCCCTAAGTTCTTTAAGTTGTAAGCGTAGAAAAAAACTTTTGTTAGTAATTAAAAAACATGAGGGTTGTATTTATGTCATATATGGAAAAGCATCTTTTTTTTTTTTTTTTGGTTAGAAACCCAATAAAATCTCCAATCGATATCTTGATATTAATCCCTAAGATGAACAGATCAGCTAAGCGGGTTTTGTCGAAAAGTATTTTTTTTTATGCTTCTAAAGTTTGAAAAATAATTAAATCAGTGAAAATATTAATTTGATTTGGTGTCAATAAAAATACTCATTTGCAACCTATGAATTATAGAAGCTATTAATATATCACATTTTTTTTAGCCAACTGCATATATGTCATATTCTGTAACTCGTTCAACCATATATTTAATATAAACACATATATTAAAAATAGATATTTATGGTTACTTTTCCCCTGAAATGTTTTAAAAAATATTTTTTAACTATTTATTTGTAATTTTAATTCTTAAAATTTTCTATATAATTTATTAAAGATGATTTATTGAGTTAATTTTTATTTAGAATAAAGACAATTTCATCTACTCTTAATTCATATAATATATTCAGATAGCTAGGAGTAGGGGTGTTCATCAATTTCCCGTCCCAACCTTCCCGTCCTGATCTCGAACAAATCGGAATGGGAAAATCCCGTCCCGAAAATTTCGGGATCGGGAATGTGATTTTGGGATCAGGGATAAGACTTCCCGATCCCAACTTTTTCCCGATCCCGAAAATATATATATACACATGTATATTTTTTAAAAATATTTAAGAAAATAAGACCAAATGTAAAATAAAATGTGAAAATCCCTAACACCCTTAAGGTAATATCTATTCTTTTAGTTTATTTAGTTAATTTCATTTATTATTTATTAAATAATTCTAATTTTTTGTTCTTGTCTTTGTTCTTTTTACAGCTGAATCGACAACTTTAAGCATGTATTGGACTAATTATATATTTATATTAGACTTATTTGGTACAATATGATATTAGACAAATTATATATTTATACTAGACTAAAGGAAACACAACAAAAAAATTAATATAGATATTTAAAAAAAAAAAGAGCAAATCTAGGATCGGGAAATTCCCAGTCCCGATCCCGAAATTTCCCGATTTTCGGGATAGGGAAATTTCCAGGATCTGGATCGGGATTGGGATCGGGAATGGCATTTCCCAATCCCGAACACCCTTAACTGGGAGTGGAAACAGGTTAGGTCACGCCAGACTTTATGTTCAACAAGCTAGGCCTATTTTATAACACGTAGGTTTGAGACTAGTTAGTGGCCTGTTATAGCCTTTTTTTAGGCCTGAGCCTGACATGTACAAAGGTTTGGCCTGGCCTAAAGCCTGTTAACAAGCCTGTATTTTTTTTATTTTTTTATTTTTTTATTTTTCAATATTTTTTCCTATATCTCTTCTTTTTATTTTTCAACTCATTTTCTTTTATTTTTTAAATCTTTTTCCTTTTTATTATAATTCTATTTTTTTATATTACTTTTATTTCTAACATCTTTTTAATAATATCTTTTACTTTAATAAATCATATTTTAGGTAAAATTCTTGTTACCCAACTAATCACATGATACAATCTCTTTATCATGAAATAATTATTACATAATGATAATTAAATCATATAAAAATAAAAATTAGAATGCTACATTTAATACTTATTTCTTACACAATATTTTATAATATTGTATATCCAAAATAGGTCTAGGCCGGCCTGACAGACTTAACAGGCTTGTCAACTGGCCTGAGTCTAGCCTCTTAAGGGAAACAAGCCTTCTAACAGGCCTAAGCCTGTTACTATTGTCAAACAGGCCAGGCCAGGTCACAAGCCCCTGACAAGCCGTCTGGCGTGTTTCCACCCCTACAATTAGCTAGCATACGGTAATTAGTAATAAGTAAACATCATATTTCAATAAATAAAGCAATTATAGTTCATAAAAGTTAAATAGAAAGAGTTCATATATTTAATAATTAATTTATTTATATATAAAAAGAAGAAACAGAGAATGCAAAAATTATAAAATAAAATTATGAATACATTTAGCAATTGTTAAGTTTGATTAAAAGAAATTTTATCAGTATAATTTTTTGAATCCATTCACACAATTCAAACTTAAAATTAATTTCTTATTCTTCAACTGGTATTACAACTCAGTATAAACATAGTTTCAAAAATCAACAAGTTATTCGTCTATAGAGTCGATGGTGAGAGTCTGGCACGGAAAGTTCTTACGGAGCAGCCATTGATAAAGTTCAATTTGACACCTACTATTGGAGTTTGATATCAAACATGGTATCAGAAAAGCAACATTTAAGTAAAAGGTATATGCTTCAAAAGAAGAAAGATGAAATAAAGAATGCAAAAATTGAAAAATGAAATTAGGGATAAGCTTGGCAATTGTCAAGTTCAATTAAAAGAAACTTTCTCCAACATAAAATCTTAATATATTTACTAATGACATCAATTATTTATACGTATTAGCATAAGTCTTGAAATTCTAGAAAACTGATAAAAACATCCTAGAGACCTCAATTAAAATAATTTTCAATCAAACATTTTTTCATATTTATTTTTCAATTTTATAAATGTTGAAAGCTATGTTAAAAAGCAATGTATGGCTTGGAGAAAGAGATGTGCTCAAACGAAATATTTTAAATCTTAAAATTTATCATATGATTAGTTAGAGAAGATTTAATAACTTATTTTTTTTTTATTTACAAGAACGACAATTTCATTTCCTCTTAATTCAAATAATATATTCATACCGCCATTCAAAAAATAATATATTCATACCGTAGCAATGATGTTGGCAAAACAAAAGCCAGAAAATAATTATTAGCGTAAAATACATCAATTAGCCCTTTATTTTACCTAAATTATAGAAACCTTGCCTCTAAGCTCTAATTTAAAAATCTATATAAACGTCTATTAAAATTAAAATATATATTACACAACCCTATATCGTTGAAATTTTATTTTCATCCATTTAACCGTTGGTTAATCGTCTCTTAGACTTGGCTTTTGTCTAAAATTCTCTCAATTAATATTAAAAATTATTTAAAAAAATTTTAAGAAAAATATTTAAACATTTCTATTTTTCAAAAAAAAATATGCAACCAAAAAAATTATAATAGATATAAATTAAAAATTTTTAATATATTATACATTTATCAATTTTGGTTATATTATGGAAAGTATAGTTTTTATTTTTCATCATGTTTATTAAACTTATTTATTTATATTTATTTCACATTATTAAAAATATATTTCAAATATATTTTATATCATCATAAAATAAAAATGGATTAATTTTAAAAAAATTATATAAATTATTTAATTTTATAATATATAAAAAATTTTATAAAATATTTATTAACAATTCAAATTATATATATATATATTAAATGAAATGATGTAATTTTCAAGAAAACTTTATATATATATATATATATATTAAATGAAATGATGGCAAGGGGTTTAAGGATTTTTTTATTTAAAAAAAACTAAGGGTAGTTAGGTAATTTTTTAGATTTTACAATATTTTAAAATTCCAAATCAATCCTTTTAGAATTATTGAAATTCAATATATTTATTTGTCTTTTACTAATTTTGATTGCATTTTTCTGTCCTTTTCCCTTAAAATAAAATGATTTCATTGTCAAATTTTTAAAGCTAACAAGTAATGAGCATTTTGAAATATTTAAACTATATCTTGATGTAAGTAATTAAACTTTCAATTTCTATGTCAAAACTTATATGGTACATTTTTTAAGGATTTTGTATTTTATCTAATAAGTAATAATCAGAAGATCGTGGGTTTAATCTTTAAAACATGAATAATATAAGTTTTGATATAGAAATTGAAAGTTTAATTACTTACTGAAAGTTTAGTTACTTGTATGTTATTAGATGAAATAGTCGGACAAAAAAAGATAAATTACAAAATCTAATATGATTAGGACCTTATTTATACGCTAACCCGTTGATATGATCAGCTCCTTATTCATACTCTGATTACTCTCACGTCTAACTTGTGAGTATGAATGAAAGGTTTCATGACACTGGATTACAAGGTAATTAGCAACTTATTCATGCTCTAACCAATAAAATTGCATTATCTCAATTAAATAAAAATAATGACAAAAAAGATTATATTTATTTGAGTTAGTGCACTTTTATATATAGGTCACAATGTAGACGTGAGAGCTACGAACCCTTCTTTTATATTACTACTCCTTATTACTCCATTCACTCCAATATCCAAATTTTTTGCAGCGTTGAATATAGAGTACGAGTACCTTTTATGCTAACCTTACTTGATATTTTTGATTATCCCCTTTAATTGAATTAGGGCTGCAATTTTCTATTGCTTAGCAGGGATCTCTATTCAGGGGGCTAACGTTACTAAAAAGTCAAAATTGAATGATTCAATAAAAAGAAAAAAAAAAGTTGTTACCTAATTATAATTTGAGAAAAAAAAATATAGGTAGTTGTAAAATGGGTTTATCCTTTTACTAAAAAAAAAAAAAAAAAATAGGACAGCCTGTTTTGTTTTCACATCTATCGATTGTTGAGAACAATAAATGCATGGGCTATTAAATTAATCATTTAATTTGGATTAAAAATTGTTTATATGTATGAAAATAACTTAAAAAAACTTTTAAAAAAGAAAAATAACTTATTTAAACTTAGTTACGTTTTCAATCTCTTATTTGAGTTGTTTATGAGAAGGGAGAACATAGATGAAATTCTTTATCAAGAAAATCAGTCTTTTACTATCGTTACTGGACTTCGCGCCATATGTATTTTGTAAGAATTGCACTGGCTGTATCAAGTCTTGGGAAGCTTCACATGAAAAGGAAATTGATTGTTTGTTGTAATATTTTTTTTTTCCCCGTTTGCATGGTAATATATTGGTTTAATTTATTGCACCATAAGATTTTGTAAAATATCTTATGAAATACATCTATTTACTCTAAATTGCGAAGAACTTCCTTCTATTTTGAAAATAAAAATTGATTACCTTATAATCAAATTATATGTTACTCAAACATTTCTTCTAGTTGAAATTCAATTCCTATCCATTTAACCGTTATTTGATGGTTAAATATATTGTCTCGTCATTTTGATCAAAATACTCCTCCTTAACATAAATATTACTTTATAATCATATATAATTACGAAGAATGAAAAAAAATAATTTTAGTATACATTTTCAAATTTTGTCATATTGATTACCATATTACAAAATTAGGTTTATAATTATAATTTTTATTTTTCAATAAATTTAAATTTTTAATCTTGTCTATTATTAAAACTTATCTATCACGTAATTTTTTAAATATATATATTGGCTAAAATATTTTTTAATCATTCATTCAGACACATTCACACGCACACACATTATATTTTCAATAAAATTATAGAATGATGTAATTAGAGATGCTCATGTTAATATATCATAATTCAAAATTTGTTAAATATATTTCATTAAACATGTTTAAAATAATCAAATTTTCAAATAATATTTTAATATTTTTATCATGAAAAACTACTTCATTTTTAAAAAAAAAATTATAAAAAAATATTAAATAAGTCATTAATAAATATTAATGTTAACGATGGATTCTAGGGATCTGGTGTAACGAGGAGAAAATTAGTCAACAAGATTTATTCTAATATGAGTTTTAATTAAAAATATACTTCAAGAATCATTTTAAAATATACTTTAAGAGTGTTAATGGTTTAAATTCAAATGTAAGTTTTCAAAATACAAGGGTAGTAATAGAATTTTCCCTAAATAAAAACTTTTTTTTGCCAACCCCCAAATTAGAAAATAAAACCTTAAGGGGATGATTGGCATGAGGTAGTGGGAGGGCAAGTGAGGATAGGGAAAAAATTGAGTTGGATTTTTAAAAAAAAAAAATTAGAGAAGTGGTGTTAAAATTTTTTAATTAATTTTTCTTACTCTTTTATCTTACATATTCTCTTTATTAAAATTTATAACTCCACTTCTCCAATTTTTTTAAATCCAACTCAAAAAAAAAAAAAAAACAATTCCTCCCTCCTCTCTAGGTCCCTCGTACCAAAAAGCCCTTAAGATATGTGTTATAATAGTAAAGGAAGCGGACATCTATAAAGGACTAAAGTCATTAATTGACATTTCATGATTGTGGGTCCTAACACGTCATTATTCTCATGAGGAAAACAAGTCACAAAATTATGACACAAATATCTAGCACAATTTCAAGCACAAAAAGAAATAGGGGTAAAACCAGGGCCTTTTTTTTTTTTTTTTTTTTTGACTAAACACATGTATCCACCTATTGAAAATAATTTTATTCGAACCACTTTCGGACATCTCCCTCAACAGCAGGTGGTTCACATTTTAAGAGACCAGTCTCTTCCACTAAATTAGGCCATATAGTCAGCACTACATCTTGCAAACACCATAATTCGACTCATGTTCTTTTGAACCGGCCATAGTTGGACTAGTTGGATAATTTAGCTTTATGTGCTTATCAGCAGTTCAAGACAGTAGAACAAGAATTGAATTTTTGAAGTTGAAATCACAATCCAAAAGATCAAGGTCCCTTGAGCAACAAATAACGTAAAAAATTTAACCACCTGATTTCAATAATTAAGAAAAACCTGAAACCATTATATATACTTGAAATAATGTGAAAGCAAAGATATAAATGGACCTTGTGATAGTTGCCTGACAGCAACACAAGCTTGGTGGGTCATCTCCCGTTTTTTTCCTTTATGGCTAACAGCTTGGCAGTCCAAATGACCGGAGTTCTTTATTTAGAAGTTTAGGAGTAATTCAGGAAGCCAAGGGGGACTAAAGAGATCATTAAAAAAGGCCATTGATGTTCAATATGCTATAACTGCAGATTTTGAAGTAGCAATGAACTTGGCAAAACAAATCAATTTTTTTTTCTTTGGAATGTATCAAACAGTAACATGAGGGTCCCATCTGCAGCGCTATGAAGATACCGGCAAACCCTCAAAACCAAGGCAACTTATTTGAGGGTCTAGAAGACATAACTACCATCTACTCAAGTGACATGTTTGCTTGAGTACCAGTTTGAATGGTACTAACAAAATTGAACTTTCAAAATCAATGGATGCTGATACTCTATGCATTGCTAGAGTTTATCCAATGAGGGTTGTGGGAATATCTAAATGGGCATCTCCTGTTAAACGACTAATTTATACAAAAAGTCACATTCTACTGTTTGAAGAATCAGTCTTGCATAGAGTTCGCAAGCCTTTGTTTTAGGAGCTTTCATCCTTGTTTTTATCGTTTCCATGTTGGTGTTTGTTCTGTGTCTCGTATTTGAGTTCTGTTTTAACATGTTTTCCTGACTGTTTCTAATGTTTTCATAAAGTTTACCTTTTTATCAACACACAAAAACATGCATATAGAGACACATAAAAACGAGATTCTAAACAGATAAATTAAACATACAAAATCCATTGCATTTTTATTATCAATATTTTTACTCTGAAATATGTTTTTTGGCCAAATTCTACTCTTAAATACGAGAATCATGATTCATTGAAAAGATATTCCATTTTTTTACTTTATATTATTCTCTTTCTACCCTATATATTGAACCACATGGAACAACCCAGGAACAACCAAGGCTTGAAAGTACTAGAACAATTCAAAATCGAACCATATGACATGCAAGAATTTCTTTGATAGCAATTATATTATGTTCTAGTTCTACCTTTTTCATTAAAAAAAAAAAAATCCGTTTCTTCAGAGGAGTGATAAAGACATCTGGGATTGCACAGATAGGTCAGAAAATTTGTCCTTTAAAGGACTATCCAATCTTATTAACAAGAAAACCCACAAGGCAAAATGGTTTTCTTGCAACAAATTGTCATTGAAATCCAAGACATCATCATAGATGTTTATATTGGAGCAGAAGGCTCATACACAAACATATATGAGCCCACCTTACAAATTGTACTCCAAAGATTACATTTCAGGACCTACAAAATTGGGAATTTCAAATTAAAGAACAAAACTTACCTAGTTTTGGTGCAGATACAACTCTTCTAATTTCTCCAAACTTCAAAAGGAGCATATGTTGGTCTGACGAATGGAGCAGGATATGGATGAATGTTACTCAGCCGGAAGGCTGATGACAGGCAGTGGATGCATTGAAATGATTTTAGTAGCTAATAAACGAGCAAATGAAAATAGAAACAAAACACAAAAAGCCAGAAAGGAAAAGGGGGGAAAAACAGAAAGAGAAAGAAGAACAAGAAAATATCAGTCCTTTCAAGTACTTACGTGTATAGATCGGTGCATAGGTTGGCACATTAACAGGAGGCACCTATAATGCAATTTTAAAGATAAAGATCAGCATCGGGAAATCAGAAATGTTGTTATTAGGCGACAAATGAATCAAATGAGACATTTTTAAAAAGCCACCAAAACCTCCCCATAATCTAGAAACAAAATTATTAGAATTCTGCCATTAAAATAACATGTAACACCTTTTGTTGAGCGCTTTCAGATTCTTTACTGCATTTATTCCTCACATAATCATCCAACATAATTATGCCCTTAGAACATTTTGCTCCTGCATTGTCAATGAAACAATTTTGAATCATACGAACACAAACAAAAATCTGAGGAAGATATCTCAACGAAGGAAACACCATTAGAGAAGAAACAAAATGAAAATTTTCACAATTTCTGAAACAATAAACAATCTAAAATTATTCTATTTTCTTTCAAATTAAGTAAAAAACATTATTAGAGAAGAGAGAATGAATTGCAAGACAAAACGTAGCCCAAATTTGTTCAAATCAACACACATCACTGCGACATCTATCCCTTATTTTATTGATAAGAATAGAAAAGGGATTTCTTAACAGAACTAACATATTACCAACTATAAATTCCAATTATCTAACCATGTAACAGCTGCCTATTGCTTATTTTAGCCATGCACTTCCTCTAAGAGCTATGCAAACTTAAGGTTATGAAAGGGAACTCCTAGCACCAATACTGGCAATAAAGAAATGGAGGCATTAGTTAGTTTATCAGGCCACAATTCATCAATGAAACAAACCAGAAAGTATTTAAATATCTGTTGGAGCAAGTACAGGTTCTGAATGTAGGGCAACAAAAGTGAGTCTCTAACTTGAAGAGACTTAATTTCAAGTTGTATAAGCAAGAATACAGTTGCAGATTCACCATAAAAGAAAAGAAGAAACAATGTCGTTTCATGCTTATTAATTTATCAGTATAATCATTTAGATTATTAAGAAAAGGAAATTTAATCAGACACTCAGTTGTCCAACATATACTCAACAAGTTGATTATCAATCAGCCTCACCCAAGAAGGAAAGAGTAATTGAAAGGGGTGCCTTCTATATAAGGGAAAACTAATTTTACCCAAAAGATCCACAAGGATTCCCCATTAGGTGGGTCCTTTGACAACCTTTGCACACATGAAAGGCATCATGTGTGATGTCTAGAATGTTATGGCTCTGTGGGAGGTGCCAGAGAACAAGTATCACCGATGCCACTTCTAATCCCACAAAGATGAGAAATGATAGACACATGAATTTTATAACCAATTTATCCAGACCTCAACAATTTATTTGTAACACGGTGTTCATAGACTGATATGATGGGATATCCAAGATCAACATCCATCTTTTCCTAGAACCTAGAGGCAATCCCCCACAAGGAAGCAACTATCATGAGAAAGATAAAACCATGGGACTTGAGTGATACAAGGTTCAAAATTGGATCGGAAAACATGGAGGAAGAGGACCAGTAGGATTTGTGCTGCCAAAGTAGAAAGAGTGGATCAGGTGGATGACTCCTGATTTTATTTGCTGGGACTAGAAAACCAATAAATATGGGAATGTCTTGATGAGAAGAACACCTGTTTCAATTTTCATGTTTGGTACCCAGAACATTCAATTCAATGTGTTTCCTTTCACACAAAAGAGCTGCGAAGGCTTAAATTCTGAGGATTCCAAGATTGAACTGATACAGAGAAAGGAACATAAATTGGTCGTTCAAAGGTCCTATTTGTTACTCAAGCAAAGGAGGGCTCAGGACTCATAAATGTTGGTACAACCTACAGTGTTAAGCAAAATGCTAGAATAAGCCATGGGTTTCACTAGAAGGGTTTGACTCATACAGTGGGATTAGTACCCAAAAAAAAATCGAAAGAAAATTATCACATGTGCATGCTCATCGAACGATCTATTTGTAGAACCATGCACAGTTATACACAGCAGGTAACTGAATGTAATTTCCAATAAAAATTATAAATAAATAACTGGAGAAGGCCATCCCTCTTAAACAAGTTCAAGGCAAGCAAATCCAGATCCAGGAAAGTATATTTTGTCACAGCTCCTAAACTCTAATCATTTCAACAAGATATGAATTTAAGAGGATTATTCAAAATCAGTACTAACCTAGCAAAGTAAATAACCAAACACATTAAAACTCATATTAGCTCACAACACCATTTGCCAACATTGTTAAGAATGAATTATGTTGTAGTTGTAATTGTAATTGTAATAATGACCAAGAAGTTAGTTGGGTAGTTAGGAAAATTAGTTTATTGGTGTCTATAAATCGGAATAAAAGGGCCATTGTAATTGGCGTGTGTAAGGGTTGTATTGAATAAGAATTGAATTTCGTTTCTCATGTTCTCTCCTCTCCTCTGTCTCTCGTCCCCCCACACCCTAAAAAACAAAAGACAAAAAAAAGGTCCTCTGATTCTCTTCCTCTCTCTTTCTCTCTCTAAATATATATACATATTTCCCATCTAAATCCTATAACAGTGATATTAAGCACAGCCTATCTAGCAAATCGTAAACGTCACCTCCAGCTGTCACAACAGAAAACTCAACTCAAAAACAGTCAGTCATAAAATTTTGACAACTTGCATGCAATAGCATAAAATTTTGATAAGTTTTCACATTAATGGGAAAATGAACAAAACAAATGAGCATAAAACTTCCAATATACCTGGAGACATTGGACACCTTCCAATTAAGTGTCCAGGTGTACCACAAAAAAAGCAGAATCGGGCACTCCTATAAGGGAAACGTCTCAGCCCTCTACATGTCTGGTCACTTTGACAAATTTGTCCACACTCCAAACATCTCTAGAAAGATCAAGTCACAATTTAGGAACAGTAGGCTAATTCTACTTATATCAATTTTAAAGAACAAAAGTTCATTCTTTAGGCATGATAATGGAATTCTGACTACTCCAACCAGCAACATCCACAAGTATTTGTATATTTTAAATACCTCATAACGTTCATAATCTTTTAAGGGACTTTTTGGGATCCAGGGTCCACGCCTTACGGCTTCGCTATTGAGAATGCTGGGTCCTCTACTTCCAAAGTCGTAGTTGGGAGTCACCATTGACCGAATAAAAGAGTCATGAGTTTCATTCATTGCCTGTCTCTTTCTCTTTCTCTGATTTTGTTCTTCTGGTGTCGTTGGCTTTGCTTTATGACACTGTTGAGAATGTTTATCATTGGGTCTATTTGATTCGACCCCTTCACCTTCGAGCTTCCCCTTATTCTTCTTCTTCTTCTTGTTCTTCCTCTCCTTTTCCTGGTCTACTTCTTTTGGTGGTGCTGGCTCTGATTCCGGGAGAAGTAGAAGGTCAGAGTCTTTGGGAGGTAATGGTTCTAACTTGGGGCATAACTCAAGGTTCTGATAATCCATGTCCTTTATTTCTGCCCCTTCGAATTTAGGGTATGTTGAATCTGGTTTAGTGCAAAGTTTATTGGCTTCCTTCTTTTCTCCAACTGGGGCTGGTTCAGGAAGTGGGAGTGGGTCTGGGTCTTTGGTAGATAACACTGCCAAATTAGGGCAAAGCTCACGGTGCTTGGAATCCATGTGGTTTCCTTCCACTCCTTCGCTATTGGACAAGCTTTTCCTCTTCCCCTTCCTCTTCTTCTTCCTTGGGGTTACTAACTCTGGTTCAGAGCATAGTTGATTGGTCTCACACTTTCCAGCAAATGACTCAGTCTCAGGAAGCAATACAATGTTCGAGTCCTTTCGGGCCACTGAACCAGAATCCATGACCTTTATTTCTGCCCCTTCGAATTTAGGAGATGTTGAATCTGGTTTAGTGCAAAGTTCATTGGCTTCGTTCTTTTCTCCGTCTGGGGCTGGTTCAGGAGGTAGGCGTGGGTCTGTGTCTTTGGGATGTAATGCGGCCAAATTAGGGCAAAGCTCACAGCGCTCATAATTCACATGGCTTACTTCCACTCCTACGCTATTGGACAAGCTTTTCCTCTTCCCCTTCCTCTTCTTCTTCCTTGGGGTTACTAACTCTGGTTCAGTGCATAGTTGATTGGTCTCACACTTTCCAGCAAATGACTCAGTCTCAGGAAGCAATACAATGTTCGAGTCCTTTCGGGCCACTGAACCAGAATCCATGACCTTTATTTCTGCCCCTTCGAATTTAGGGGATGTTGAATCTGGTTTAGTGCAAAGTTCATTGGCTTCGTTCTTTTCTCCGTCTGGGGCTGGTTCAGGAGGCAGGCGTGGGTCTGTGTCTTTGGGATGTAATGTGGCCAAATTAGGGCAAAGCTCACAGCGCTCATAATTCACATGGCTTACTTCCACTCCTACGCTATTGGACAAGCTTTTCCTCTTCCCCTTCCTCTTCTTCTTCCTTGGGGTTACTGAGTCTGGTTCAGTGCATAGTTGATTGATGTCACTCTTTCCAGCAAATGACTCAGGCTCAAGAAGCAATACAATGTTCCAGTCCTTTCGGGGTACTGAACCAGAATCCATGAACTTTATTTCTGCCCCTTCAAATTTAGGGGATGTTGAATCCGGTTTAGTGCAAAGTTGATTGGCTTCTTTCTTTTCTCCGACTGGGGCTGGTTCATGAAGCAGGAGTGGGTCTGTGTCTTTGGGAGGTAATGCAGCCAAATTAGGGCAAAGCTCACGGTGCTCGGAATTCACATGGTTTACTTCCACTCCTTCACTATTAGACAAGCTTTTCCTCTTGCCCTTCCTCTTCTTCTTCCTTGGGGTTACTGACTCTGGTTCAGTGTGTAGTTGATTGGTGTCACTCTTTCCAGCAGATGACTCAGGCTCAGGAAGCAATACTATGTTTGAGTCATTTTGGGGCACTAAACCAGAATCCATGACCTTTATTTCTGCCCCTTCGAATTTAGGGGATGTTGAATCTTGTTTAGTGCAAAGTTGATTAGCTTCGTTCTTTTCTCCAACTGAGGCTGGTTCAGGAAGCAGGAGTGGGTCTGTATCTTTAGGAGGTAATGCGGCCAAATTAGGGCAAAGCTCACGGTGGTTTACTTCCACTCCTTCACTATTGGACAAGCTTTTCCTCTTCCCCTTCCTCTTCTTCCTCCTTGGGGTTCCTGACTCTGGTTCAGTGCATAGTTGATTGGTGTCACTCTTTCCTGCAAATGACTCAGGCTCAAGAAGCAATACAATGTTCGAGTCCTTTCGGGCCACTGAACCAGAATCCATGACCTTAATTTCTGCCCCTTCGAATTTAGGGGATGTTGAATCTGGTTTAGTGCAAAGTTGATTGGCTTCGCTCTTTTCTCCGACTGGGGCTGGTTCAGGAAGCAGGAGTGGGTCTGTGTCTTTGAGAGGTAATGTGGCCAAATTAGGGCAAAGCTCACAGAGCTCGGAATTCATGTGGTTTACTTCCACTCCTTCACTATTAGACAAGCTTTTCCTCTTCCCCTTCCTCTTCTTCCTCCTTGGGGTTACTGACTCTGGTTCAGTGCATAGTTGGTTGGCCTCACTCTTTCCAGCAAATGACTCAGGCTCAGGAAGCAATACATTGTTCGAGTCATTTCGGGGAACTAAACCAGAATCCATGACCTTTATTTCTGCCCCTTCGAATTTAGGGGATGTTGAATCTGGTTTAGTGCAAAGTTGATTAGCTTCGTTCTTTTCTCCGACTGAGGCTGGTTCAGGAAGCAGGAGTGGGTCTGTGTCTTTAGGAGGTAATGCGGCCAAATTAGGGCAAAGCTCACAGCGCTCGGAATTCACGTGGTTTACTTCCACTCCTTCACCATTGGACAAGCTTTTCCTCTTCCCCTTCCTCTTCTTCTTCCTTGGGGTTGCAGATTCTGGTTCGGTGCAAAGTTGATTGGTGTTGTTCTTTTCAGCAAATGACTCAGGCCCAGGAAGCAGTACAGAGTTCGAGTCCTTTAGGGGTAATGGGTCCAAATCAGGGACTAACTCACGGTGCTCGGAATGTACGTTGTTTGTTTCAATACCTTCACTCATGGACAAGCTTTTGTCCTTCCTCTTCGTCTTCTTCCTTGGTGTTGCTGACTCCGGTTCAGTGCAAAGTTTATTAGCTCCGTTCTTTTCTGCAACTGGCTGTGATTCAGGTAGCAGTACAGGGTCTGATTCCTTCGGGGATAATGGGTCCAAATTAGGGATTGACTCAAGGTGCTCAGATTGAGATTCCTTTGTTTCTTCCCCTCCACTCGTAGACAAGCTTTTCCCCTTCCTCTTCTTCTTCTTCTTTCTTGGGGTTGTTGAGTCTGGTTCACTGGAAAGTCCATTGGCATCGTTCTTCACAACGACTGGCTCTGGTTCAGGTAGCAGTACATAATTGGAGTCTTTGGGGGATAATGGGTCTAATTTAGGGCACAACTCACGGTGCTTAGAAACCAAGTCGTTCACGCTATTCGTTATCGTCTCCTTTGCGGGTGTTGAATCTGGTTCGTTGCGAAATTGATTGGGTTCATTCCTTTCTTCGCCTTCAACTTTCTTGACCTCTTTCTCCTCCGCCATTTTAATTTCTGGTTCTTTCGGCAGTGTTGACTCTTTTTCAGGACAAAGTATCTGAGGCTTCTCGTCATTGACTACGGTGGGTTGTTCTTGTGCCTCTTGATGATTAGGAGAACCGTCAAGCTGCTCGGTTCTTGCTCTTTTCCTGCTCCGGCGAGCCATCTTGCAATTTCCAAAGGTGATCAAGAGAGGCTTAGCTTTGATACAAGTGAAGCCCTCTCGGCGGCGGCTAATGGAGGGCTCGAAGTGGAACCATACGAATTGATTTTCTCTAAACTTTTGTTAACGGACCTTTTTTCGTTCCTCCTTTTTTTTTTTTTTTTGTTTGATAATGAACCCTATTGTACCAGATCCCTTGCTAGAGCCTTGTGTCAGTTGGGTTCATATATGATGCACACCGTTTCGACTACAACAAAAGGAATTGTAGCCATCCGTTTTAACATAATCTGACCGTTCAATTTTTTTGGAAAAAAATGAAATCTCTAAAATGGTTCTTCCAATTTACCCAGCAACAAAATTTCGGAAGCGGAGTAGAAGACTGAAAGATGATAAATTTCATCTTTTGGGTGACAAAGGATGCCAAAAGAAAATATGACTAACCCATGGGCCTTTATTTTGTGTGTATATTTTTTTTCCAGCTTTTTTGTGTCTCTATATGTGTACGTGTATGAAGGGAAGATAAAACAGAGAAATTAAAGCTAGCATTTTGATTTAATAAAAATATGAATATATATATGTATGTATGTATGTATTAAATTTAATCTAAACTGGAGGATTAGAAGATTGGTATGGATGGAAGCTTACATATGTGTTCGGTTTGCTACATTCCCAATGTTTTGATGCTCGTGTGTGTTTAGCTAGCTTTTGTGATGAAATTTTTTTTTAACCAATGTTTGATATTTGTTAAATATTTGATGATTTTATTGTGGGTAGGAACTTTATAATGGAGGATGATTATTCTGTATAGGAAATTCTCAGAAACCTAAACCAAAATAGGAAAGAAGTTCTTTGAGAAGCATGAATGTACTGAAATGATTTGCTAAAAGAACTTGTACAAAGAGAAAGACATGGTGAAACTATTATAATTGTGAAAAAAATTATAACCTTTTATTCATTCAATTAATGTTATCATTTACAAATATTACATTTTTTCCCAGAATTACAAATATTACATTATATACATACGATGCAGCTCTCACATATTAAATGATATTCCCTCCATTTCTTTTTATAAGAAATGTTTAACTGAATCTCGTGATTCAAAATATTGATTAAGTACAATAAATATATCAAAATTGTATCCCTTTTGACTAAAATATCCTTATTTATGAAGATATAAGAAATGAGAGAGAGAATAAAGAAATTATTTAAATAAAGAGGATTGTACAAAAAAGAGAATAAGAAAATAAATATGATAGAAGTAATAAATCTTTTGGGGATATGAAATATTATTATATTGAAATTAAATAGAATAATTAAATAAAGGTAAAATGAAAAAATAAGAAGTAATAAAATAATCCATTCCCTTAATGTTTCTTACAAAAAAAGAGGTATGTGTGCAGTTATTTCTTATAAAAAGGAATAAGAGTACAATTCTCATAGATTATTATACACATCTTTTAATTCATATGCCACAAACTAAAATAGATATTGAACTTTTTTTGTGGTTATTTTTTTAGATGTACAACTCTACATAACTTGTTACAAACTTTTGGTGGCGCTTAGAAGTACACAACATATACTGTTTTTTAATAGGGTGACACTTGCACAGGATAATATCCTTCTTTTTTTCCTATTTAGAGCAACCAATGTTAAACCAGGAAGCATACCACCATCTATTATATTGTATATGTCAAATTGTGAAACTTTTAGCTAGCAATATACAATGAAAGTTTATAATTTTATATACTCCCACATATTAATTCTGATAAGGCTTTATCTTCTCCTTTCTTCAAAGGAGATGTTAAAGACAGTCAACATAATCAAATGTGTCAAGAATATAAATTGGCAGGTAAATATTTCAAAGTACTTCAAATACTTAATGAAGAGCAAAAGAAAGTGATTTTCCGCCAAAGCTATCAACAATAAACTTGATATCATTTGCCAAAATAAATAAATTTGGCATCCATTCACATGTACTTAAAAAATTATGAATTATTTAGCTTATTTTCCTTTTTTATTTAGACAATTTAACACCCCCTATCCAGCCAGTGGAGGAAACCCACACGCCCATCTCACACACCTACCCTATTTTGGTTACTTGGAGTATGGAATCCACAACAGCTTCTACGAGAGGAGGGGTGGGATGCCATCACAATCAAAAAATTCTTTCATTTGTGGCGGTTAAAATGGCGGATTTTTAGTGGTTCCAACCGCTACAAATGTTATTAGTAACAATTACGGAAACAGTTACAAAAAAAAAACATTATTGCAAATGGATTTGTAACAATTTACAAAAATCACTATGTATGTCAAGAAAACCACTGCTTCCTATTGAAATCATTATACGATGCGTGTGTATATTAGAAATTCGAGGAGCATCTTGTAGCAGTTATAAAACAGCTACAACTGTCATTTAAATTTGGGAGATTAAATTTTAAAAAAATTTCTTTTGCAACGGTTAGTTAGCCGCTACAAATGTGGCGCCAACATTTTTTGCCAAAATGTGAGTATGGCGGGAAATGGAATTTAAAAATTTGGGGCCAACATTTGTAGCGGTTGGAATAATTTCATATTTTTAAAATATGACACCAAAAATTTGTAGGGCGAAAATTCAAATGTTGCACCAATAATTTAAATTTGAATTTTAAATTTAACTTTGTAACGGTTGATATAGCAGTTGGCCAACGTACTGCTACTAAATGTTGCATGAAATTAAAAAAAAAAATTGTGTGAATAATTTTTTCAATTGACTTTTCCAATATTATTTTGAATGTTTGTATAATAAATAACAATATAAATTATATTAATTATTATTTGAGGAGAATAACTAAATTAAGTTAGATAACTATGAATACTATGTTAAATATGATGGAATATTATGTGCAGGTAATAATGATTTAGGTTCTTCACTTTATAAAATTGAAGTTGAAGATGAAGAGATATATTTGTTTATGAAAGAAATGTTGAAAATGTAGAGGAAGGAAGAAACCTTGAATTTCTATAGAAAGAAAAAAAAAATAGTATAAGAAATATATGAAGAAGCAAAATAAAAGAAATGAAATCAAAATTTGAGGGAAAAAATTTTTATCTTACAACTTGAGCTCTTCATCCAGATGAACAGGGAAATGAAAAGGGGAGATGAGAGGGATTGGAAGAAATGGAAAAGGTAAGAAATGAGGTGTGGTAAGAGTATTTATAAGGTTCCAGTGAGACGCTTGTAGCGGGTAAGGTGACAGTGTTTTTAGTGGTTATGGTGACGATGTTTGTAGTGGCTACAAACTACTACAAATATGAATTGGAATTTTTTTTTAAAAAAATATATATAAATTGATTCCTTTACAAAAACGAAAGTGCTTATTTTTTTAATCATTCTTCATTGCCATCCTTGAAGAAAAATGTGTGCAAAAAATGTTAGTGTTGAGTGTATGATTTTGAAAAAAAAAATATTTAAATTAAGTGATAATAAAGTGTAACTTATAGAAACGTAGCTAACTATAGATAAATTGACATCACCTTCGAGAAAGAAGTTGTCAAAATTGGTGAGCTAGAAGGGCTTACTCTCTTAGGCGATGTTATCACCATCACCCATGTCATAAAGGTTTCAAGGCTTTAAGTGAACCACCATATTTCAATCCCTGAGCCTCTCGTCCTTGATATAATAAACTTGGTGTGCTTCTAAGGCAAGAATATATGGCTCATCATCTTCAAATTGACTGGTGTGAATTGGTCAGGAGAAATTTACTGATGTGATGACTAATTCATTAGTTGTGAGTCCCCGTGAAGTTGTCATATTTGGCCACAAACACTTGAAGAGTGTTACAGTGAAACAGCCTGAGTAATTTAGTTTGATGATATCAACAAGCTTTCCATAATAAGGGATGCCTTTGAACTAATGTTTAAAAAGCTGGACTAGGCGTTGAGCCGAAAACACCAACGGGTCATGTTTCAAATGGTCGGATCGATCAGGCCGTTTGGTAGGACCTGTAATATAATAATTAAATTAAATTAATATTATATGCAAACATACTAATTGTAACCCCCTTCCCGATTAAAGCCGAGATTAAGTTCTTAAACATGTAATTAATATAGAATTAGAGACCATATTTCAAATTGGAACTTATTAAGGTAATTTTTTGCCCAAAATTGGATTTGCAAAAACTTTTCAAAATTTATTCACAATGGTCTCATATTCATAATACAAAATAAATATGGCCTGTACAAGTGAATTCTATTTACAAATATCAGAGTGCAAAGTAAATTCCCGACTCACTCAGGTTCCATTCATTTAATAAGGGTTTACACAAAGGCATAAAGCCCATAATTCATACCCTTTACTTAGGGATTACACAAAACTACATCACAAATCCTAAAATATACATATACCTCCTACAAATTATCCAATAATATACAATGATAACCAAAAACCAAAAAGGAACTCCTAACACGGAGCTCTACCTGCTCTTCATCACCTGTTTGCCTTTTGATCCTTCAGCCCTGCCTAAAATGTTTAATTTTGGGAGAGTTGGATTCTAAAGAATCCCCGTAGTGTCAAATCAATCATATGATGTACAATAGTTAGGCATGAAATCAAATCATTATCCATACAAGCAACTACAAGCCCTTAATTAAAAATTGGGATATTACACTAATATTATCATTAAGATATTTGTCATTAAATTTTATAATTTATTTTTTGAAAAGGACTAATTTTGATTAAAGGATATCATTACTTTTATTAAAAGCTAAATAATTGTTTTTTGCCAGATAAAAGCTAAATAATAAAACATATTAACATAAACACTTGTTAAAATAATGTAGGGAAGAAAACATTTAAATATCACTTGAACTTCAAAATCTCAAATTGATTTTGTTGGCAATGAAAGCAATGAGAGTAATGAGATTGACAAAAAATATATAGCAACTGACAACTCATGTTTTTGGGAAATCACTTATTTGATATTTTGAAGTTTAAGTGGTATTTATTTATCTTTTTCCAAAAAATTTATAACTTAAAAAGAATTTTTATTCAACTTTTTTTATTGATGAGTTAAAAATTATGATAATTATCTAATTATATAATAATGGACCTATGTGAAGATTATAAAGGATGAGTGGGGATTGGTGGAAACGTGTGTGGTAGCCTGCAGGTGAGAGATTTGAGGGTGGATTAGATTGAAAACGTGTAGCAGTAGATGAAGACAAAATTGAAAAGTCCAAGTGAGAAGCTGAACGATGAAATTTGAAGACTTCATTTTAGATAAAAAGAAAAGGGATACTGAGAGAGGAGCCCGTCGGTTGATAAGTGCTCTTCTCCTTCTCAAATATTCTTTGATCTTTCAGAGTTTCAATTTTACAATGGCTAGTTTCTACTTTCCAAAGTGACAAAGATTGAAGAGATGAGGTCGATTTAAGATTTTTCTTTTCATTTATTCCTATTCCGATTCCCATCTCTGCTTCATCTTTTCTTTTTACCCAGCCGACTTTCTTAAACCGTGTGCAGGTTGTGACTGCTTGACAATTTTCGGCTTAACTACCGACTTGAGACGGCTTAATCCGGCCAAACCCTTAAAGCGGTCTAACAAAGTGAAATGGACCATCATCACTGTCGGTCAATGACTGGACCGGTTCGAGTGTCCGGTCTGGTCTGGTCCCAAAAACATTGCTCTAAACTGTATGTTGCTATCACTACTACTCACATAACTCTTTGTCCCAAAGGAGCCATAAACACTAAAGTTTTGGGTTAGCTATTTTTGATCTCATGAAACCATGCAAAAACTTGTAACTATCGATATGGGATGCAGTAAACCTTGTTGCATGGTCAAGCAAGCTGATTGCAAGCGCTTTAAAATCTGGTGAGTGTGAGCTGTGATCATTTAGTATTTGGTGCGCAAACCAACATGAAAATTCTCTATGAACCTTTTTTATCAATTTCGGAAGATGTTTGTATATGGATCTTGAGTTGACGCTTCACATGACTTCTGAATTCCCTACAAGTAATGATATAAGCGACAGCGATCAGGTGATCATGAGATGTAAGTGACATGTAAGGAAATATATAGAATAACATATGAATGTATAGTTCTTACTGAAGGAAGGTATTAACTTGACCGCAATTAATCAAGACATATATATGTGCTTGTAACTTTTCAGTTGTAGTTAGTTGAAGTTCTCACTTCCTCCAACTGGTTTACCAACATGAGGGATTAACAACACTCTTGATGATGGCTTAGGTTCAGGACAATCATTTGCATGAGGTGGTCGGTTGAAAGACTTCTCAATGTCATCAAAGTATCTTGAACAAAAATATAGGACCTCATCCATTATATAACCTTCAACTATAGAATTTTTTAGCCACACCTTATTTCTGACGTAATATTTCAATTTCCCAAAAAACCTATAAATTTAATGAAGAAAAATATTAATTAATATTGAAATGTGAGGCTAGAAATTTGAGAACTTAATTCTTATGGACATATGTATAATGAGTACCACTCCATATGATACATCGATCAATATTGAACTAGGCTAGCTAGCTTTGTTTCATGATCAAGGTGGACGTCAGGTGAACCAACGAAGTGAAAAAAGATGAAGGAAATATCATCTCCAAAGGACAAAATGTAAGAATGATTTTATGTTGCAGTTGATCAAGCTCCTTAATGATCAAAACCTTGGAACACAATTTCTGAAAGAAAAAACACATCACCAAAACGATGGATACATCGGGAGGCGGTGTACTTCTTATTGCTAACAAAAGTAATTGTTGCTTAAGAACATGTAAGTAATGACTCTTCAGCCCAACAACCTTTTGAGCCTGCATGTCAATATGTTGTGAAATATTGATTGAATACTCATTAAGAACTTTTATTTTTTTTAAATTGCGAGGAAGATTTCCTTATTCAGTTTTGTCAGGGTGAATTTTAAGGGTTGAAATATATCATTTTCATTTGGACATGCAACTTCACGGACTCCTATGGCTCGTCTTCATAGGCCACCGTGGTGCAAGTGGCTACCAAGTGGGTCATGGCACATTATTTATCCTCAAGTAGTGTGTTCGATCCCTTGAGGAGGCGAAATAAATCCCCAAGCACTTGTGTGGTGCGGAGGAGAGGACAATTCCTGCCGAGGGCCTATGTGGCCACCTATGTGGGCCTGGCCAGTTGCCTGTGTGAGGCCGTTACACTATGATGGTAGAAAAGAATATGTCATGATGGAATAATTTAAACAACAGTTTGAAAAGCTAATCAGAACAATTTAATGAACAATTTCTAGACACAGTGGAAGTGAATACTAAGGATCACTGACAAGAAACTAAACCTTGGGCATTTAAAGGCCAACATGACAATTGTTGTTCCATAAGCCCAGACAACAACATATTAAATCCCTTAATCCAAATCCATTATTGTAAAATCATAGCAACAGAAACTCCGCCCAATAACAACAATACTTATTTATCAAACACCTTAACTAAACACCAAAACCAATAGTTTTTAAAACCATAGTTCACAATATTCAAGTTATATAGAATTAACCAATGATAATTAAATAGTTCCTAAGGCATAGTATTACACATGTAAACATGAATGACAAATGATGACACATGCAAGTAAGAAGAACCATAACAAAATCCTACAACTAGGCTTACCCTCTTACAACTTCCATGCAGCCCTACTCATATCTCACCTGAAAAATGTAAATATAGCAATCGTGAGGTCTAAAGATCTTAGTAACCATTGGTTATTTAGAAATATGCATGCAAACCGAGATTGAGAACATATGGTTCTAAAATAAATTTCAACTCACAATAATTAAGTTATAATATTCTTTACATAAAACCTTTTACAAACTAGTTCTCAATTGGGTTACCAAAACCTAGGGGTGTGCAACTTTTTCCCATCCTGATCCTGAGCAAATCGGGATGGGATTTTCCCATCCCGAAAATTTCATGATGGGAAAAGTTCGAAATCGAGAAATTTTTTTTGGGATCAGGATCGGGATCGAGATAGGGAATAAGACTTCCCGATCCCGATTTTTTCCCGATCCCAAAAATATATATATATATATATATATGTATAATTTTTTAAAATATTTAAGAAAGCAATACCAAATGCAAAATAAAATGTGAAAATCCCTAACACCCTCAAAGTAATATCTATTCTTTTAGTTAATTTTATTGATTAAATAATTCTAATTTTTTGTTCTTGTCTTTGTGCTTTTTGTAGCTAAATCGACAACTTTAAGCATGTATTGGACTAATGATATATTTGTATTGAACTAATTTGGTACAATATGATATTAGACAAATTATATATTTATACTAGACTAAAGAAAATAAAACAAAAAAATTAATATAGGAATTTTTTTAAAAAAAAAAAAGAAATCTGGGATCGGGAATGAAAATCATTCCCGAACCCTTCTCGGGATCAGGATCGGGAATGACATTTCCCGATCCCGAACACCCCTACCAAAACCCCCTTCAAATATGTTATAAAATGATTGAAAATCATAATTCATTTTCCAAATATCATTCAAAAGAAATTTCACAAAAACATGCATCAATCTTGTTACAAAAATAATTATACAAAAGCTTTGTCATATTCAAATTAGAAATCACATATATAACATGCCAAACAACTGATTAATGCACAAACCATCCTTATTAACCCAACTAGCCTTATAACTGCTGATTAGAGGCAATGCTAACACATAATCCAACAGAAACTCATCCATTTAACTGAATTGTCTCAAGCTCACAGTTCTTAAGATATACCAGATTAAAGGTGTAGAGCTTAAGTACAGACAATGGCTTCCCTCCTTAAAAGAATAAAACAAAGGAGGTGTCACATGTCTCACAGCTCCATTACAATCCCAGCCAAAGGAATATATGGAAGAAGGGACCCTAACAAGTGTCATATATTATGCATCGAGTAATGGCATACCACGTGGTATTTACTTACACAAAATCTCCCATCACAACTCCACAACCATCCATATGCATCAAAGGCAATTAATAATAATCAAGGCATCTATATTCAAGTTCAAAATCATGGTATGGTTCCAAATAATATTTATCAAGAAAATATGTCATCTCAATAATCATTAAGATAACAATACTATTTCAACTGAATGAACTAAAACAAATGTGTTCATCATCTAAAACTTAACACAATTTCCAAATCTCTCCATTGTAACATACAAGCATGCTTAAACAATTTCCAAAATATAAATCCATGAGTTCTAATATACACAAGCATGCTTGAATAGTTTCCAAATATAATATTAGTTTCTATCAAATATACAATTCCAAATCAAGCCCTTCATATGTACAACAAATCCCAAAACAATTTAATATATATATATATAGTTGACAAGTGTATAAAAGAATAACTAAGGTTGCTTCTACTGCAAGTTTATTATTACCAATACTTAAATGCTTCCAATTTGCCAATATCAAACAATCTAACTTCACTCTACATAATTAGTATACAATTTCTCATTATTCAAATTGCTAAACAAAGAATCAATTCAATTACATAGACTTAAAGTCTCCAACTCTACCTCTAACTTCCAAACCTAACTTATAATGCCCAATTCTCCATTCCAATATCAAATCCCATCATTTCTGAATTCTAATAACTCATTTGAACTGACAATTAACCCGCAATAATTCCAATTGATCAAAATCCCAATTTCTCCAATTTAGAGTTCCAACCAAAATACCTATTTTTATTTTACAAGCTTTAATAACATTATAAACCGATTAAACATCAATTCTACCTCCAATAAACATAAACCAACTATTAAACTCAAGTTTAATCGGTAAAACTACCATCTACAATCAGAACACTTCTATAACATCCAAACTCTAACCTTAAATTTCTCGATTAATGCAATATAAAAATTCTAAACTAATTAAATGTCAATATTTACTCATCTCTACAAGTCTATGTTTCTTATTTGTTGAAACTTTACACTTGCTTCAAATCCTAACCTTCAAATTTGTTTTGCTTCCATAAAAATGTATAATTTTAGAAAGCTCTCCATAAGTAGAAAAATATTTGGGAAGTAAGTGTTGAGGTTGAGAGGTTTTTTGATGATAGAATGAAGCTCAAAGTATCCCAATCCCTCCATTAATGGAGGTTTGGAGCTGCACCAAGAAAAAGAAATGGAGATAGGGAAGAGAGGGTGTGAGGGGCATCATAATAATGATGTGGGTCCCACACCATTATAAATGATTTTTCTTTTTCTATTAATAATTTCTCTTCTCTTCTTTTTCTTTTTTACCCCTTTACTATTTCTGTCTTAGTATTATTTTTTTAATAGAATTTTCTAATTGTCCTTATCACATCTTAGTATTGAAAATTGTCTACATTTTCCAAAATTCTCCAAAAGTGCTAATAATAAACTTTATTCGCGTATTTTACCTAATTAAATTTTTATAATATAAATAATTACAATCACATGAGTATGTAGGAAAATATCTTAAATATTTTGTATTTGTTCCCACCAAACCTTATCAAATTCTCTTTTTCTCTCTTCTAAAAATATAATTTGGTATCATGCTCTTAAAATTTAGTTCAATTTGGACAAACTTTCTATACTCTACAATTATATCATAATTTCCAATTACCATAACATAATCTTCTTAAATTCAACTCAATATTAGATAGTATATATCACTTTCAATATTCAATCATATTTCACTATTTTCTTATTTTTATATTTTAAAATTTTAAATAATGCATTTAACCTACTCTAAGATTAAGTTACTTAATAAATCACTTCCTGAAAATACTTAAGTAATAAGTACAAATTGGGGTGTTACAAAAATCACTTATCGTCTACATCAAGGCGGCACACAAGTTAAATAGTGTCTTCTCGTACGTGTCATATGTCTCGATGCCAACATTCCACAAGTCAAACAATTCTTGAATAAGTTTTTAGAGGTACATATCTATATCATTACACTGTGCCTTTTCCCTAGAATGATCATGAACAAAATGAAGGAGCTCTATTTCATATATATCCAAGTGGCAAGTTGTATGAAACTAAGACTACCAGCAAAATACTGTAACTTATACTAAGATTCCCACATGGATTTAAACCTTCAGTCATCAAAGCAAGCCAAATATTTCTCGGGTCAGCCATGAAAGCTGGAAAGTCTGAGTTGAATGTTTTCCAAGCTTTTGTATCTTGTGGATGTCTTAACTTACCATATTGATTCTTGTCAACTTCATGTGCTCAACTATTTTAGACGACATAAACAATCTTTAAAACCATGGCTTCAAAGGAAAGTACCTGAGAATCTTTGCAGGTTTCTTCTTCTACTTTTTCCCTTTCTGAATTGTCTTCTATCTCGATGTGTGACATCGATTACAAGTCTCCCTGCTAGCATCATCTCCCTAATACAATATACAATCATTAAGACATGCTTTGACGCCAGTGTAAAAAAGACTTTTTAGACCGGGTAAAAATGACTTTTTAGATAGGTTCTGGATGAGGTCTTAATACAGCCGATCTAAAAATTGTGATACTTTTTAAATCAGTTATGTAACCGGTCTAAAAAGTGTGTTTTTAGATTGGTTGTCCAAACAACCGGTTTAAAAAGTGACATTTTAAAAAAAAGGGCTTTTTTTTTGGATGGAAGGATTTTAAAATCACCCCAATCCAAAAAAAAAAGTGCCCTATTTTTTTACTATCACATAGTTTTAAGTAAGCTATGACAACTGCAAGTAAATTATTGGAAACAACTCACAAGATAAAAAGTTAACAGTAATTAATGAAAAATATCTCAATCTTGCAATTAAAGTGTGACCAAATTTAATTAAATAACAATTCATCATACAAAGGTTCATGAACTACATACATGAACTAACATGAGCCAAAATACATATAAATGAAAATGAAATAAATAACATCATGTATCTTAACAATTACGCATCTCCGAGAATTGGAAGAATTTGTGAAAGAACACATTTCCAAGGAGGAATGATTGCATTGCTGTAACAGATTCAGAAGGTAGAAAAAATCAGTGCTTAGTGCAGAATTGAACCCACACCTAAAAATAAAAAGACTTCTAAATTGTAACTAGAGAAAAGATCCAAGAGATAATTTACTTACGGTTAAAAAAAGCAAATTCTGCAAGAATTTGGACCAAATAGACTTGTAAAAATAGAACTGCATTGCTGCATGATTTAAATATTTATCCTTGATGTTAATTCCCCATCCACAACATAAATGAATTATAAGAGCCAACTATTTTAGCATGATGCTTATAGTCTTCACTAGAAGTCTTAAACAATTACAAATCACAAAATACGCAAACTTATACAACTCATGTGACGTTCAATCAAAATATAGTTAGAGACTAGCTAACAAGACATGCAAAAATTTCCATCTAGGCTCACAACTTCAACTTGTCATCATATGCAATGCTAGTACTGCAAGAGAACATTGGCAAGAAAACCTTTTTTCTCCAGAATGTGCTTCAGGGATCTATTATCCAATAAGGTGGATCCATGTAGCAAAAGGACCTAAATATCACCCTGATTTGCACTGTAGGGCACAAATAATCACTAAGTCACATGGTGGATGCCACTAAGGCGGCTTATTTCCCCTTAAATATGTAAAGCAGAATGCCATCATACCAGTTGTTTACTCCTAAAGGCAAAATGATGAGTACTTTCACAACATAAAGATATATGGCCAGCTACTAAGAGTAAAGATAAATCATAAGCTTACACAACATAGACATGTCCACCCTAGCCACTTAAACAATCATGTTCAACAGATGAAAGTAGTGCTTGGAAGATGGTCTCAAACAATTCCTCTGGTTCCTGAGACACCAAAGAAAACATGATAAAAAAATGAGCTGTGTCTTGCATTATGAACTGTCCACATTAAAATTGGGTAGCTGGTGGTATAGGTTTTAAGATGCTTATCATGTATTCATTTTGTAGCAAGTAGTGACACATGTAAATGCTGCACCAATTTATCAAAAAACATATAAAAAATCACCATGCAAAAATTAAATCAAGTTGAACTTAGGGACAAACCATGTCAAGCTTCAACATCAATTCACAAACACCATATGGAGCATCAGATACAGTGCCTGCAACAACAAATTCTTTTGCAAGTTCCCTATATACAAGAAAAGCACAAAGATGATATTCTTTCCCCAACTTCTCTCAAATTTAAGTTCCCTGTATACAAGAAAAGCAAAAAAATCTTCTCTCAAATTTCCGTTTCCTTTCCCCAACTTCAAAATATTCTTTCCACTTAGGAGACGTGTCTTATTCCAGCATATTCATTCATTCATGAACATAGAAGCAACTTCATACCTATTACTACAGAGTTTCAACTTTTATTTTGATATCTAGAAAGAGAGAAATGTAAACTCCTACAAAGACTGAAACCATTCACTAGTCATTCAATATTTCAATCTAACTAGTTCAGGAAAACAAAAGCAATCAATAAAAGAAAGACTAAAAATTCGAATATAACCATCTATTAATATTATAATTTATAATTAAGCCATAAACATATAACAAGATAGTAATAGAATTAAAAAACTGATATAGTTATTGATGACGGTGAACTCAAATGTTCAATCTCCTGAGCCATACAGAGTGAAGGGTCATATGAAACACATCAAATCACTTGGGAGGATAATGCACATCAAAATGCCTCCTAATTTGCCCTACTCTTCTCTGCATTCGTATATACTGCCTCCAAGATATACTGAATTCGTATATAGTAGTATCATCTTCGTTGGCCAGCAGCAAAGTGTAAAGATTATTAACAGGAAATATAGTAAATAGTGGGTGGTGCTCCAGAAATTAAACACAATTTAAGCTCAACGATAAGGACATGAGATCATCCTAGGCGCAAACCAACAACCTAGATAGAAACCCAAAACAGATCTAACTTTTAAGATAAAGAACAATAAAGATAAGATATGAAGCACTACAACCCAGGAAGGCGATACTTTAAGCATCACAGTAGACAAATAAGACACCCAAATATATTTTTGATTGATGTAATTAGTGGAACTATATTATAACCGAAAGAGGATGGAATAATGATCTTTACCATTCGTTTGTGAGAAAGAAAAAATACACCCCAAACAAAACTCATATTATGATTTCAACTAACAATAATGAAAGCATATAAAAGAGATTGCAAAAGCGGAAGACACACATGTATCTATTACCGCTTTGCTTGAGATCCGGGACTCGGGAAGCTCTGATAATGAATGCCACGAAGGGAAAAAAGTTAAAGAAATAGCAACATAGAAATGTCATCCAGAGAAGTATTTACAGCAACAATTAATCAAACAAGGGTTACAATGGAGAGGGAAGAGGAAGAAAATGGTTTGAGATGCCTGTTTGAACGAAACCCCTTTTAGGCCTGTTTGGTTTAAAGGGAGGGGATGGAATGGGAGGGGCTCATTATCTATCTTCTCTAAAACCCCCCAATTTGGGGGAATAAAAATAAGGGGATGGGAGGGATTGAGAGCCCCTCTTTTAGAGTCACTCTCTCCAATTTTTCAAACCAAATAAGGGGAGGGGCTCATTTTTCATCCCCTCTCATCCCCTCCCCTCCAACCAAATAGACCCTTATAGTTTTCTAACATCTACAATATATTGCATTTTGGCTTCGAGGTGGAAGAGTGAGGCGTAGGGGTAGAAGAGCAGGGTATTGAAGTGCAATGGATGAGTGAGGCACGACAAAGGTGAGAGCTAGCTGAGGTTGCGGAGATGAAGAAGAGGGATGAGGTTGCAGAGGTGGTGAAGAAAAGGGATGAAATTTTAGAGATTTAGTTTATTTTAGACCGGTTGTATCGAAGATTAGGTCTAAAATGTTATAGCCGGTTGATTAGAAATCAGGTCTAAAAAAATATATTTTAGACTTTATCCTAGTGGAACCGGTCTTAAAAGCTCATAATTTTTAAAAATATACCACCAATTACACTTTTCAAACCTTATTATCTATAACCAGTTTAAATAAGGTGGTCTAAAAAAAAGCTATTGTGTACTGGTGCAATTTTTTGGTAGTTCAAGCCCAGTCTGTTAATAATCTTCTTTGCCTCGTAGAATATTGTAGGAATCTTCATGCTAGGGAATGCATCTTGTAATAGTTCAAACAATATCGATATTCCTTTATCAGCGATTCCACTCAAGCACTTAGTATGATACAATCTAATCAAAAAAGATAATTTTGAATATTTTCTACAAGCAGGATACAAAGGATAATCTGCTTCATCCATTAAGGAGAAAATATTTCAAGCTGCTTCATTCCTCAAGAGCACAGGGTTAGATATAACAACCCAAATTTTATATTCACCAAATAATTATAATTATTTGAAAAATTCAATAAAGTGGTGAATATTAATGAATTTGGAATTTATAAATTTTAAAAATACTCATTTTCATGAGAAATTGGGCATAAATAATTATGGAATGAATCTGGGTAATTTAAAAAACCTGATATTAAGGTCCAAAAATGGAGAAATAATAGAGAAAATATTTTGTCCAAAAATTGATGGAAATTGGCTAAATAAAAAGAAGAAAAGAAATTGGATTAAAAAGGTAACTGCAAAATCGTAATTTTGCCAATTTAAGCACAAAATTAATTATTTTCTGATTAATTGAAGTTAATTTCAATAAATTAAGGAAAATAAAAAGGGAAAAATATATCTAGAATATTTTGATCAATTACATATGAATTTATGGAAAATTTGAGCAACAAGTTCAATTTTGACCAAAATTGAGACTTTACGTGTATACGTAACTTGGACAAGTTGTGAAGACAATTAAGACCATAGGGAGGGACCTCTAGGTATCTCCTACATGTGGCATAAATAAGGAAATATTGGTTGGACATGATGGCATGGTTACATGAATGTAGGAAGTTATGTCATAAAAATTAGTTTTGGAATTTTTGGAGAATTCCATAAATCATTAAAATAATATATGATATTAGAATATATCATTATCACCTTCTTCCTTCAGCATTTCACACACCATAACATACCTCAAATAGAGAGAGAATGTGTGAAAATTTTAGAGAGAGAAAGGGGAAAATATCTTATATGGTAAGCCGATTTCTCTAATGATTTAGCTCCTAAAGCATATAACTTCGACCCTAAGCTACTCCTCTTTGTTCTTTAAGGTTTGAAGGCTCAAAAATTTATTGTGGAACACCTAGGGTTTCAGCCATATTGAGGAAAAGCTAGTGGGAGCTTGAGGTAACTTCCAAACCTTTGTATATTAACTATTCTGGCTGCTGTGAGCAATTTAAACGGTGAAATTTTGCCGAATTGCCATTGGTTTTAAATTTGGGAAATGTGTATGCCTAGGTGTTATTCTGCCCAAATTGGTACTAAATGGTAGTTGTAACCTAATGGAATGGTTAATAAAGTAGTTAGGAGTAGAAAGGAACGCGTTTACGGAGTCGAAATCAAAACACTCCAATTTTTCTTGGAGGATCCCATAATTTTGGGTAGGGCTAGATCTAGGGTTAGGAGTTAGATTTTCAATGATTTTGTGGTTCCATTACTTTCAGGAGGGAAAATTAGGTGGGGTTACAGTTGGTCACTTTTTTGGAAAAGCTTGAAAAAGCATAAGTACGAAAACGCCCTTGAAACCCTGAAATAGAGACTGTCAAGGGTATTTTCATAATTTGACAATGAATTTGATAATTCTGAGTTTGGAAATGGATTCCTTGGATGAAAATATGTCAGACTAACCCATGTCAAAATTTCGGGAAAAGTACAGCCGGACCGGGTACGATTGGGCCGAGGTCACGGGGGCATTTTGGTAAATTTTCACCATAGGATAATATAACCACAATAAATACTATGGAAATGTCTAAAATGATATATGGATAGGTTATAACCTATTTCTTATACATATGGTATTTTAGGACTGAGTTAGGAGCCTAAAGTTGGCATATACCACGAGGCATCTTGAGGTTAAAAAGTGTTGAGGTAGAGACATTATCCTTTATACTTCATGCTTTAGTCTATATGAATGTGTGGTTACTATGGCTTGTTCTTTTATTAATTAACATGGTATGCCTAGAGAGGGCAATTAGTGCCATAAGTGCACTTACACCTAAGGGATTGAATGAGAATCCAACTGGTGTATGAGTAGTAGGGCTAGAACTCTACTCATATATATATGACGATATGTTATATTGTTTACTAATTAGTGCATTCATGGTACATATCATATTTACTTATCGTATGTTATGTGAACGATAATATGTTTCTACTAATATTCCTCAGAATCTCACTCCTTTTTCTAAATCAAAATGTCTCAGCAGGTGCCAATGGTTCAAAAGGAAAGGACACAGTTAAGGGAAACTAATGGGCACACTTCTCGAGACACAACCGATGGTTATATTTAGCTTGTACTTGGAATATTTTAGGATATTCTGTACATATTTGTAATTATTAATGAATTTTTTCTATTAATTTCTGTCTATAAACAAATACTTATTATCAGCATAATTGTACTTTTTTGTTTGCTTGTGGAACTTGTTCATCATTGCCTTACACATATCAAAATGGAAACGGGTGTTGACATTTTTGGTATTAGAGCCCAAAGTGGTTCTGGAGGAACCCAAGTGGTTCTAGCAAAGTTAATAAGTAGTTCTGGCATTATCAGAATTGTATACTGATATTGGTTTTGTTTGCATAATGACAGGATCATGAGTAGTAGTACCAGTGGGTCGTCCAAGGGCGAGACATTGGTGAATTAGGGTCCACCGGAGCAGAGGATACCAGACGAACAATGGTCTAGAGAGTACTACCTACCTGGAGGTCTACTCATATGTCGTATGGCATGGAAGAGTGTGCCAGCACTACCTGTATATAGACCGGAACCCAAGCCGGCATCTCCCAGGAAGTCTCAGGTAGGAGAGATTGTCGAGTATCCCGAGGAGGACTTTGAGGAAGATCTAGAGGAGGATCCGGAGTAGGATCTTGATGATGATCCAGAGGTATGATGAGATACGTGACCGTGAGTCCAGAGCAGAGCCAATGCAAGTACGGCATAACTTGCGGCCAGATCTCTAGCTATAGCATTATGTCTATGGCAGATATCATAAGGCATGCCAAGCTCAATCAACACTTGTGACAAGATACTATGTTTTTTTGTCCGGAGTTCAGTCTTTGTACGCCATCAGGGAGCAATTGCAGGTTGGGGCACCAGTTGAGTTCTGGGTTCGTACCACACTAGATTTCTTCCCAGACTCCGCTTTTTGGAATTGGCAGAAGAATGATATTGTTGAGCGGGGCCTAAATGGGAACTTGTACGCGTTTCTAAGGCATATGGATGACTAGGTTGATAGATTTATGTACGATGACTGACCTAAGTGGTATATTTTGGAAACCAGAGCTGATCGGCACATATTTTGAGATAGAAGCAGTTAAGGGGAACCAAATGACGGAAAAAGAATTAGCTGGAGTCGGTATTTTGGGAGGGTACTTGAATGTTGAAAAATGTAATGTAAAATGACTAATATGTCATATACAGTTGTTTATAGGATATCTGATTTTTCTGTTTCTTTATAACTACTGTAAATAGTTGTTGTATGCTATGTATGACATATCTGTGTACCTTGACTTTCTTGAAATGATGAAAAAAATGCCCTTGCTCTTATATGAAAAGTAATTCTTCTCTATTTTCATGTAGACTGAACTATGAAAATGATACAATCAGGAGAAGGTGGTCGAGGCCGAGGTAAGGGAAGAGGAAGACATGATAATCATAAGGAAATACTACTTCCCAGACCAGATCCATTTCAGCAGCGAATACAAGATATGCTGGCACGACAGCAAAATACAATGAATGAGATAAAATGGGAACTTCAGGGAGTACAACAAAGGCAAGATCACCTGGACGAATACATGAGGGGTTATGGTGAAGACATACCACCGGAGGAACTTGAACCAGAGGATATCGCACCAGATCCTGGGGCAGAAGTCTATAATTGGTTGAGCAGATTTAGTAAACAGCAACCACCTATCTTTTGGGGAAAGCTTGACCCACAACTGGCTGAGAATTGGCTAACATGTCTGGATAAGATTTTTAACATGTTGTGATGCCCAGACGAGATGAAAGCTCTGCTAGCCATCTATAAATTGGAGGGTGGCGTAGATAAACACAAAGCTCACCTTGAGGGGGAGGAATGTTCCTATTACTTGAGAATTATTCTAGGAGAAATTTAATGAGAAATATTTTTGTAACCCCCTCACGGTAATTATATCCGGATTACAAAATTTAAGTGAAATAGAAACCAATAATATAAAACAACATTTAAATCCCTTATCTTCAAGATAGGGTATTTCTAAAAATAAAAAAAGTTCAGAATATAATAATCTTGGTCTCACATTCACGTGTGGATATAATTACTTGAGAAATCAAATCACATAATAAATATCAGAGAGCGGAAACTAAAATCCCGGCAACCCCGGGTTCATATATATAAAATGGGTTTAATGTTTCCCAAATAGGATTACATGTCCAAAAGAATTCACTATATACATACAGTAATCCCAACCAAAACAGATAACTAACATAGACCAAAATAAATGTCCCTACAAGCCCTAATTGCTCCTGGTTGGCCGCTTATCCTTGGAGCCACTCGCCCTGTCCGAAATGTTAGTCATTTAGAAAGAGTGAGATTCTAAAGAATCTCAGTAGTAACAAATTATTCATACCACACGTAATCACATAGCATGTAAACAAATCACCACATAATCAGCAACAACATCAATCACACTCCACCCTCATCCCCTTTTACCGTCGGGAAGGTACACCGTCCTAACCCGAACCGTTGTTAGCGACTCAGGGATTGTTGGTATGGCAGTGCATACGAATAGCCTTACGGCTCACATATTGCCTTTCAGCCCACAAATTCACAAATATCACACCCTAACCTCATCCCCTTTTACCGCCGGGAAGGCACACAGCCCTTACCCGAATCGTTGTTAGCGACTCAGGGACTATTGGTATAGCGATGCATTCACAATTTCACAAATCTTGCAGCATACGAATCCATCACAAATCAATGATTTAGCACACATACAATACATTACATAAGGAATAAAGAAGGAGTCACTACCTTGTTCTTTCTTGACGTCCTTTGGCACAGTAGGCTCGCGGGTACGACAAATGTCAAAGCCTATAAACAAAAAATCAAGAATGGAGGATTAATTTCCTACCCCCAATTCTTACTTCCAAACACTTAAAATAGGTCCCATATGAGTCCCTTAAATGGTTATAACAAGCTCAAAGAGAACCTAAAAGGATTGGTAAGTATTAGGTTGGAAATTACTTGCAAAATCACAAAATGCTGAAAATAGGGGGGTTGGCTACAGCCAAGAATCCTCTGGCTGCAGCCAAAACGCGCACAGAAGGTTTTTGGCTACAGCCAAGAATTTCTGGCTGTGGCCAAAACATGCAGAGAAGGGTTTTGGCTGCAGCCAAGAATTTCTAGTTGCGGCCAAAACGCGCATAGAAACTTTTGCGCTGCAGCTTAGATTTTTCTGCTGCAACCAAGACAACTTTGAAAAATCATAACTAATTCTAAAAAAATCGAAATAAGGTGATCCCAAAGCCAAATGAAATCTATTGAAGTTCTCTTCCTAGGAAAAATATTGGCCATTACTGGAAATCACCACAAAAATACAGAATCACACAAATCTCATCACTACTCCAAAACAGAGTCCATTTTCGACCTCAAAATTTGGACAGTCATATCTCCCAGTTCCCAAAAAGAAATGGCACAAATTATTTGTCCATTTTGAATCTTGGAATGTGAAATTTAAGACTGGAAAGTTTCATAATTTTCTGACATAATTTGCCCAGTCAAAACATTCACACAACCTGACTGCCCAGGATAGACTTTCATTGGACAACATTTCAATTTTACACTAATGCTTCCAATGGTTCCCAAACATAAATTTGCACAAGGAATCCATTGAAATCATCAAAACAAGCCAATTCAACCTCCATTGACATGTTACACAATGACCACCATATGTCTTAGCAAGAACTCAATCAAACCACCATATTGAAAACCAATCCAAACCAACATTCCAAATCAATTTCAAATGCTCAAAGACACACTATGACACCACTTTCACACTAAACACTAACCAATTCACACATTTCAAAATTAAGCCAAAATCAGGGCAAAAATCCAAAATCCTCAAAGCTAAACCAATTACCACAATAAATATGTCAAAAGGTTCCAAATTCTTACCTCTTCCTCTTTCCAAGACTAGTTTCTTGATTCTCAACTTTTCATTTCGCTCCAACACACAAACCACCACCTTTCCAAATTCTGAAATCACCATATTGAAGCTCTCAATGAAATGCACAACATTAGAGAAAAGGATTTGAGCAAAGGAGGACCATTACTCACCCAAAATCGAAGCTTTCTTTTTCTCTTTCCAAGCTTGAGTTCAGCGGAAATGGGGAAGGAAGAGAGAGAAAATGAGAGATGGAAGGGATGAAGAAAGGATTATGATGATGTACCACTTTTCCCCCTTGCCCATGCTCAAAAACGCATAGGAGAGAGAAGAGAGAGAAAAAAGGTGGTTTTTGTCTCTTATGCCTCATCCCATGGTCCATAACATGGCCACATGTCAACATCTCAACCCTTGATCTTAAACACCACACACATTTATACTAAATTCACATCTCATTTCTCCAAAAATATTTAATTACACAAATTACAATCAATACCATTGTCATTAGACCTTAATCACAAATTGGGATATTACAATTTTCCCCCATCTATTAGGCGTGAGAAAGAAAAAGAGTTTTTGAGTATTAGACAGCAAGATCAGGAAAGCTTCGATGATTACTTATCCTAGTACATCCGACTGTCACGATATTCAGCCTATCTCAAATTTCATGATAATGAAGAGTGGAGTTTTGATATGATGATTAAGGGGTTGAGACCGGAGATGAAAGAAAAACTGGTTACCCAACATTTCACTAAGTTTAGTAAAGCAATGGAAGAATGTTGCTACATTGATAAGCATATGTAGAGTTTAGCGAATCAAACTAGTACTGATAAGTAAAATATTTGTATATTTATTTTCCCTTATATGATGATTTTGTGGACTATATTTGAGATTAATGTAATAAATTTAGGTGTAATTGATAAATACAGGATGATTTTGGCTTAAATATTTTTATTACTATTATAATATTTACTTGTGTTTTCTTTTGATGGTCACACAATAAGGAGAGAAAAGAGACCCGAAAATTGGATCGATAGGATTGAAAAAGGTAAATTAATATAGTATCGGTTACTATTCACTAGGGTCACTATTCAAGGCAGAAATCACTATTCAAGATGGAAGTACTATAGCAGATGGTTTTCACTGTTGTCAACGTGATTTTCACTGTAGCAACCGCATTTTTGTTACTGTAGCAACGCGTTTTTTCCCCATAAATAGAGATGAAGGGCAAGCACCAAAGGGAAGAAAGGAGAGAAGTAGAGGTTTTCTTCTATGAAAATTAGAGGTCCTTCTCTGACAAGGAGATATCTTTTCTCTTACAGTTCTGAATAAATTGTGTTATTTTCTAGATTTAATTTCATGTATTGTATTACTTTTTGCATGCTTCCTACATGGAAGGATTATGATTGTATTACTTTTTGCATTCCTCCTATATGGAAGGCTTAGGATTGTCTTGCTTTTTGTATGCCTTATACATGGAAGGCTTAGGATTGTATTACTTTTTGCATGCCACCTACATGAAAGGTTTTACCTCCTAAATGGATGGCTAGATTTCTCCATTTTTCATGCATCTTTTGGTTGTATATTTGTATTTTAGAATTTAATATTCAAGTTTTATGCAGTATTTTTGGGATTTTCATTCAAGCTTTATGCAATATTTATGCAGTTTTTAATTTATTTTAGTTTTATTTTTAATTTCATCATGAGCTAAATTTCTATTTTCCTAGGGTGATAACGTAGCTTAGTAATGACGGATTGAATCTTAACTTATTAAATCTAGTTTTACTTTTTCCTTCGTGATTGATTTTTAATTATTGTTCTTAATGCTTTCGATTGATTGACCATCTTTTGAATGATTTAAACATGTATGTTGAGACCGGAAGGAGATGCATGTGTGTAGATCCTATAATTAAAACCATGACTTGTATATGAAATATGAATATATTCATATGAGTTGTGTAGTCTTATTGAGTTCCATAAATCTTAATGCATAATTAATTGCTTAAATTCATATAGGAATATATTGGATTAACAATTAATTATAGAATTGCTTGACCTTGGAAGAGGCAAGTAATTAAATTAGGGAAACTCAACTATCAATCATGTGGAATAAATTGGCTAGAATAAATAAGTGATTCAATCCGTAATTTGTTAAGTGAAATCTGACCCCTAGGGTTTTTTCTTGTACTTGCTTTCATATTTTTTACACTCATATCTAATCATTTTATTTTGTTTTCTCAATCACCAACTAATCGATCGACTAAATAGAATTAAAATGACCCATTTTGGTAGTTAGTGATCAATCCTAGTGGGGACGATACTTTACTTACTTCTGTATTACTTTATTATGACAGTATACACTTGCACTATTTAATAGAACATCTAAACTTGTAAAAAGTAACAAGGGTGCTTCTGGGAGTAGTAGTTCAGTACAAAAGTGAAAAGAACAGGGTGGACCTTCTGGGGGATATACCAAAAGACCGAATTAGTCTGGGGGTTGAGGAGGTCAAGGTTCCTCAGGAAGCAAAAACTGTTGGCACTGTAAAAGCCACTTCACCTTGGTTGACCATGTGGTGGGATTCCATTTAGATCAAATCTAAACAAGCCATTCACTTGCTTTAATTGTAATAAGCCGAGACATCTTACTAGGGATTGTCACCAAAACCAGCAATCGGAGGAGACTACACCTAGGGTTCCAAGAAGGGTCTACACACTGACACAGGAAGAGGACAGGAAGTTTCTAGAGTTGATTCAAGGTATGATTTCTCTCAACAACAGTCTAGTACATGTTATGTATGATTCAGGTGCCAGCCGTTCATTTATTGCATATGACTACGTGAGATAGTTAAATTTATATATGTATAAATCCCCATATGATTTGGTTGTGTTTACGCCTACGGGCACTTAAATTGTTACGACTGAGTTTGTCTGAATTGCATGGTAAATACTGAGGGGCATAAATCGATTGTAGATCTGATCTATTTGCCACTACAAGGTTTAGAGGTGATTATGGGGATTGACTGGTTGATAGCAAACAGTGTGTTATTGGATTGCAAATGGAAGAGAGTTATATATCCAAATCTATAACCACGAGTTGATACAAAAATCACTCTTAACCTTCTCTCTACAACTAAGATTGACAGATGTTTGTAGAAAGGGTGTCGGGGTACGTGGTGTTTTGCTCTATGCAATCAGAAGCTGATGTAGCCTTGGAAAGTATCCTTGTAGCGGATGAATTCCCTGATGTGTTTCTGAAGGATGTCATTAGATTACCTCCAGATAGGGAAGTGGAGTTCTCAACTAACCTGAGGCACAGAGCAGGACCAATCTCCAAAACCCCATATCGTATAGCTCCGAGTGAAATAACGGAGTTAAAGAAGCAGATTGAGGAGTTACTCAAAAAGGGCTTTATACAACCCAGTGTTTCACCTTGGGGTACTCCAGTGCTCTTCGTCAGGAAGAAAGACGGACGCTTGCGTCTCTATATTGATTATCGAGAATTGAACAAGGTGACCGCTAAGAACAAGTATCTACTTCCTAGAATTGATTATCTACTTGATCAGTTATCTGGTTCCTGTGTATTCTCGAAAATCGACTTACGATCGGGAAACCACCAGTTGAAGGTAAAAGTAGAGTATGTATCGAAGACTGCTTTCAGGACCAAATATGGCTATTATGAGTTCCTTGTAATGCCATTTGGGCTTACCAATGCACCTGTCATGTTCATAGACTACATGAATTGAATCGTTCTTCTGTACTTGGACTAGTTCGTAGTAGTCTTTATTGATGATATACTAGTGTATTCGAAGAGTAAAGCCGAGCATGAGCAGCACTTGAGTATTGTGTTGAACATATTGCGGGATAGGCAACTTTATGCCAAGTTGAGTAAGTGTGAATTTTGATTTTTAGAAGTAAAGTTTATGGGCCACGTTGTCTCAAAGTAGGGAGTTTCTATCGATACTAGCAAGGTGGAAGCAGTACTGAGCCTGAAGAGGCTAGAGACTGTATTTGAAGTGCACAATTTTCTGGGTCTAGCTGGCTATTATAGAAGATTTATACAGAATTTCTCCAGAATTGCATTACAATTGACAAAATTGACGCGGAAAACTCAACTTTTTGTGTGGGCCGAGAATTGTGAACAGAGCTTCTTGAGTTGAAGCAAAGGTTGCCTACAGCACTAGTGCTGACGATCCCAGATCTACAGTTTACGTATGTTGTGTATACAGATGCCAGTGGGCATGGATTGGGATGTGTGTTAATGCAGCATGGCCAAGTTGTGGCATACGTATCTCGTCAGCTGAAACTTCATGAATTGAACTATCCCACTCACGATCTTGAGTTGGCGGTAATTGTGTTTGCTGTGAAAATTTAGAGATATTATCTCTATGGTGAGACTGTAGAGTTGTACTGCAACCACAGGAGCTTAAAGTATTTGTATAATCAGAAAGAGCTCAACATAAGATAATGTAGGTATATGAAGTTGCTGAAAGGCTATAATCTAGAAATCAAGTACCATCCCGAAAAGGCTAATGTCACTGCTGACGCATTAAGTCAGAAATTAGTGTAGGTGGCAGCCATGATGATCTATGAGCATAACCTGATCGAGGATTTCAGGGATTTAACTCTGTCTAGTTAGATTCTATTAAACAGTGGTGCTAGTTAGATCTACAGTGATATGAGGGTAGCAATTGAAGAAGCCCAACTGCAGGATGGTGAAGCACTATCTATCAGAGGTATGATTGATAGGGGTGAAACTCAGGAATATGACTTGTCACCTAGCGGACTAGTTAGGCACCAGAAGCGGATTTATGTTCCACCACAACCAGAACTAAGATGGAAAATCCTAGAGGAGGCACATAAGAGTAATTATACTCTACATCCAGGAGCTACAAAGATGTACCATGACTTGAAGGCACAATATTGGTGGCTAGGGATGAAAAGAGAAGTGATTGAGTTCGTCGCTCATTATTTAACATGTCAAAAAGTAAAAGTCTAACATCAGTGACCATCAAGGCTTCTGCAAAACCCTGAGTGCCACACTCTTATTTTAATTTCACCTTTACCAGAGTATTCGTGGAAAACGATATGCGGCTCAGTGGGTGATACAGAAATAGCATAATTTTACTGATAATATGTGCATGATTACAAAAAATCCCCATTAAGGGTTCGTACATGATATTTACAATTAAGGTAGCCGCACAGGGCTACTAGGGTGTCTAAACCCATCCCAATGAAATGAAAACTTCTTCTCGTCTTCGGTCCACCATTACAACCCTCTCTCGTGCAGTTCTCTTCTTTGATATCCGTATACCTTCTGTATTTGCTTGTCTAAATTGTTGGTAAGGAAAGGTGAGATTCAAGAGAATCCTAGTAGGAAAATAGTACCAATATGCATGCAAGATAAGTGCTTAATGCATGACATGCTTGTATTACATAACTCATGCTCACACAATGACATATCTGCGTGCTCAATGTTTCAAACAACATACTTATGGCAATAGCATAAATAAAAACAGAGCTTTAATCATTCATATATGTTTCACATAATCAAGCAAAACAATAACATGCATCAATACATCAACACAAATATCAAATACATATAGGAGAGATAAGTTCTCTACCTTAATCGCCCTTGCTTGATCCTTAAAGAGGCTCCTCAATTTGCGTGCCAACCCCTCGAGCTATCAACTTGGTTCTAAAATGTCAAATGTACAAGAATTAGGTTAAAACCCATTCATGTATCATTTTAGACACTTCTATAGTGTTTATAATGGTTATATTAGCCTATGGTGAAAATTACCAAAATGCCCTTGGGGACCCGGCCCGGCCTTGCCGTACTTGGTCTGGCTACACTTTTACCAAAATTCTAACTTAGGCTATCCTAACATATTTTGCCCAAGGAGTCCATTTCCGGATTCAGAATTACCAAATTCACTGCAAAAAGATGAAATTGCCCTTGGCAGCCCCACTTTAAGGATTTTAGGGGCGTTTTTGTAATTCTGCTTTTTCAAGCTTTTCCAAAAAATTGACCAATTGTAACCCTACCTAATTTTCCCTCCTGAACTCAATGAAACCATCAAATCATTAAAAATCAAACTCTAAGCCCATTTTCCCTCCTAACCACTTTATTAACTATTTAATTAGGTTACAACTATCATTTAGACCAAAGTTTAACAGCATAACCCCTAAGGCACGTCATTTCCAAAATTTACAAACAAAGACAATTTGGTGAAATTTCACCGATTAAATTGTCTACAACAATCAGAATAGTCAATATATGAAGGTTTGAAAGTTACCTTAAGCTCTTTCTGGCTTTTCCCTAATATAGCTAAATCCTAACCCTTATTAACCATGAAAATTGAGCTTGCAATACCTTAAAGAAGATGAAAGAAAAGCTTAGGAATATGGTTATATGTATTAGGTATGAATTCATCGAAGAAATCAACCTACCTTGTGAGTTTTTTCCTCTTCTCTCTCTAAAATCTATCTATCTCTCTTTCTCCATGGTGCCGCACAGAAATAAAATGAAGAAGATATAGATGTTCCATATATCATATGCTTATTTATGTCATATTTTATTATGATGATGTCATAATTCCCATTTTCAGATTTTTTAGTAGTTTTTCTGTCCAAAATTTGAAAAATAACTAATTCTAGAAAAATTGAATTAGAGTGATTCTAATGGCCATAAAACCCTTATTGAGTATAGTTTCAAGGAAAAATATGGATTTTAGCCAGTTGGAAGCACATCATGCCCAGATTTAATTCTTTGACCGCTATTCTAGAAAATAATCAATTTCCCTAGGAAAAATTTAAAAATTCATAAATTTTTGTATATAGCTCTAATTGATTCATATGACTGATCAAATTAAAGCTTAGGATGTCTACTTTCATCCTATAAAATTTCATAATTTTTTCTCATCATTTGATTTCCAAAACCTCATGACAAGGTCTAATGCCTCACAAGAAATTTCGCCAGAAGCATAATCACTTTCTTCAAAATTCACCATTTTATTTTCTTTAATGCCCCAAAGACATAAGGAACATTAGAAAATAGATTTGAGATATCTACTAAACAGGGGCTTAGCAGTCCACTTAATTTAGGTTTATTCCCAAGTCTCAAATCCCAAAATTTGGGTATTACACCGAGATTCCTGAGTTGAAGTGGGAAAACGTTACTATGGATTTACAAACATAGCCCACTTCTTGCCTATCAGTGTCCACTATTCTCCTGACATACTGGCAGAAATTTACATTAAGGAGATTGTGCGACTACATGGTATTCTAAAGAACATCATATCAGATAGAGATCCACAGTTCACTTCCAAGTTTTGGAAGGCGATTCATGAAGCTTTGGATACCAAACTCTGATTCAGCATGGTATATCATCCTCAAATAGATGGGTAGATAAAGCAAAAAATTCAAACCCTTAAGGATTTGCTATGGGCGTGTGCACTTGATTACAAAGGTAGTTGGGATAAATTCCTTCAGTTGGCAGAGTTTACCTACAACAACAGTTATCATTAGAGCATCCAGATGGCTCTATGTAAGGCACTCTATGGGAGGAAGTGTCAATCGCCCTTGTACTGGATAGAGTTATTTGAGAGGCAATTGCTGGGGCCAAATATTGTTGATCATACAACGGAATAGATAAAGTTGATTAAACAGGGGTTGTTAACTGCTCAAAGCCGACAGAAGAGCTATGCTGATAAGAAGCGGAAACCTATGAAATTTGAAGCTGGTGATCATGTGTTTATGAAGGTATCACCAGTTATAGGTATTGGCAGAGCATTGAAAGTATGAAAGTTGCATCCAAGGTACATTGGTCCGTTCGAGATCTTGGCGAAGATTGGGCTAGTCGCGTACTGCATTGCCTTACCACCGAATCTGAGCATACTATATGATGTTTTTCATGTTTCCTAACTCATAAAGCATCAACCTGATCCAGAACACGTAATAGAGTATGAAGACGTGAAAATTCGTGACGATTTGACTTATAAAGTCACACTTAACTGAATCATCCATTGGCTGGAAAAGCAACTCAGAAACAAAAGCATTCCATTTATCAAATTGTCTGGAAAGGGTTATAGCCATACAGGCTACATGGGAAACAGAGAAAAGTGTAAAGAAACGTTATCCAAAATTTATGGCTGAATAGGTGTAGCAAATTTCGGGGATGAAATTTATTTAAGTGGGGGAGAACTGAAATAACCCAAATTTTATATTCACCAAATATATTGTAATTATTTGAGAAATTCAATAAAGTGGTGAATATTCATGAATTTGGAATTTATGAATTTTATAAATGCTCATGTTCATGAGAAATTGGGCAGAAATAATTATGGAATTAATCTGGGTAATTTAAAAAGCCAAATATTAAGGTCTAAAAATGGAGAAATAATAGAAAACATATTTGTTCCAAAAATTGATGGAAATTGGCCAAATAAAAAGAAGAGAAGAAATTGGATTAAAAAGGTAACGGCAAAATCGTAATTTTGTCAATTTAAGCACAAAATTAATTATTTTTCAATTAATTGAAATTAATTTCAATTAATTTAGTCAAATAAAGGGGAAAAATATATCTAGAATATTTTGGTCATTTAAGTATGAATTTATGGAAAATTTGAGCAAAAAGTGCAATTTTGACCAAATTTGAGACTTTACATGTATACATAACTTGGGCAAGTTGTGAAGCCAATTGAGACTATAGGGAGGGACCTCTAGGTATCTCCTACATGTGGCATAAAGAAGGAAATATTGGTTGGACATGATGGCATGGTTACATGAATATAGGAAGTTATGTCATAAAAATTAGTTTTGGAATTTTTGGAAAATTCCATAAATCATTAAAATAATATATGATATTAGAATATATCATCATCGACTTCTTCCTTTAGCATTTCATGCACCATAACAAACCTGAAATAGAGAGAGAACGTGTGGAAATCTTAGAGAGAGAAAGGGGAAAATATCTTGTACGGTAAGCCGATTTCTCTAATGATTTAGCTCCTAACGTGTATAACTCTGACCCTAAGCTACTCCTCTTTGTTCTTTAAGGTTTGGAGGCTCAAAAATCTATTGTGTAACACCTAGGGTTTCAGTCATATTAAGGAAAAGCTGGTGGGAGCTTAAGGTAACTTCCAAACCTTTGTATATTAACTATTCTGGCTGTTGTGGGTAATTTAATCGGTGAAATTTTGTCGGATTGAAATTGGTTTTAAATTTGGGAAATGTGTATGCCTAGGTGTTATGTTGCCGAAATTGGTACTAAATGGTAGTTGTAACCCTGATTTTACGAAGCCGAAATAGCAAAACCCTGATTTTTCCTAGAAGGTCTCATAATTTTGGTTAGGGCTAGATCTTGGGGTAGGAGTTAGATTTTCAATGATTTTATGGCTCCATTGCATTCATGAGGGAATATTAGGCAGCGTTACAGTTGGTCACTTTTTCAGAAAAACCCGAAAAAGCATAAGTACGAAAACGCCTCTAAAACCTTGAAATAGGGGTTATTAAGGGTATTTTCCTAATTTGACAATAAATTTGATAATTTTGAGTCCAGAAATGGATTTCTTGGATGAAAATATGTTATAATAGCCGATGTCAAAATTTTGAAAAAAGTACATCCGGGTCGGGTACGGCGGGGCCGTGCCGGGGCCCTGGGGGCAATTTGTTAAATTTTACCGTAGTCTAATATAACCACAATAAACACTATGGAAGTGTATAAAATCATACATGGATAGATTATAACCTATTTCTTGTACATTTGGTATTTTAGGACCAAGTTAGGAGCCTGAAGTTGGCACATACTACGAGGCGAGCATCTCGAGGTTAAAAGGGGTTAATGTAGGGACTTTATCCTTCATACTTCATGCTTTAGTCTATATGAATATGTGGTTACCATGGTTTGTGCTTTTATTAATTAGCATGGTATGCCTTGAGAGGGCAGTTAGTGATGGAAGTGCACTTACACCTGAGGGATTGGATGAGAATCTAACTGGTGTATGAGTAGTGGGGCTGAAGTTCTACTCATGTATACATGACGATGTGTTATATTGTTTATTAATTGGTGCATTCATTATGCATACCATATTTACTTATCGTATGTTATGTCACCCCTTTTTCTAAATCAAAATATCTTAGTAGGTGCCAGCGGTTCAAAAGGCAAGGATACAGTTACGGGAAACTGATGGGCACATTTCTCGAGATAGCCGGTGGTTATATTTAGCCTGTACTTGGAATATTTTGGGATATTCTGTACATATTTGTAATTATTAGTGAATTTTGATATATTGATGACTGTCTATAAACAAATACTTATTATCAGTATAACTATACTTTTTTGTTTGCCTGTGGAACTTGTTCATTATTGCCTTGCGTATACCAAAATGGAAACAAGTGTTGACATTAGAACCCTCCACTTCTTCATTGAAGTTTCTGTCATGAACACCAAACGCATCATGAACAACATTATTAACAGGATCATCATGATCCACTTGAACTCCTCCTTGTGAACACTCAGGAAGAGCATCATATCTCATACCGGGTTTCTTACCATGAATTCCCCAAAACATATACTATTTTGGAAAAGGCTTTACAAGTAAATGTTCCCTAACAACTTCTCCTGTATGTCACTTCTTAAACTTGCATTTGGAATAAAGGCACACGATCTTACCATTACAACAAGCGTGAGAGGTTGCGAAACCCAAGAAATTGCTTAATCCTGCCAAATATGATGGAAAATTGCTTGGCAATCTTATCCATGACTTATTCATAGCTAGTGTACATTACAAAATATAAAAAACTTAGTAAAGAAGATGAGTCAAGAGAGAATTTTGAGTTTTCTAAAAGTTGTGCGTGGAGGATTAAATTCAAACCTTTCCAACGTTCGTCATTTTTTAGCAGTTTACAAACCGCTATAGAAACCACTACAATGTTTAAACTTTGTAGCGGTTGAGAGCCTAAAACTGCTAAAAACCTCTTGAGTATTTGTAACCCCCTGACTTTAAACACGTAATTATAATTCGATAACACATATGTAAATCAGATTAGAGACCATTGGATGCTTTAACCTCGTTTTAAACTTTCTGTCTCACAGTAAAATTTTTAAAAAAACTTTCAAAACTCTTTTCCCCATCCTGGTCTCAATTTCAATATTCGAATATAATTACCTGTGCAGTTATATACATACAATCATATCAGAGTGTATAACCTCATCCCCGGCAACTCCCGGGTTCTATACATAAAAACCTGAAGGTTTATAAGTATACACTAGGGGATTACACAACCAAAATCGAATGTAGTATTCCTGATTCAAATCTACAGTAATCCCGAGTTCAAAATACATAACCAACGTTTCCAATTCAACTATATACCCCCAAGGGTTCTAATTGCTCCGGGTTGGCCGCTTTTCTTTTGAGCCACACGCCCTGTCTAAAATGTTAGTCATAGGAAAGAATGAGATTAGAGAGAATCTCAGTAGTAACAAACCACTCACACAATGCATAAACACAAAGCATGTACATAAATCACAAACAGCAACAGCAGCAACAATCTCAAAGATACATGGTTTTCACCACAAACGACAGTACTCACGGCTGTATACACAATACGACAGCTCTTGCTGTAATCAACATCACGACAGCTTACGCTGTAATCACAATAACAACAGCTTACGCTGTAAACGACAGCTTGCGCTGTAAATGACAGCTATCACCAGCTATAACCGCAGCAGCATCAAAGATTCATCACAGAATAGTGATAACACACACATACAGAGAATTACACATAGTATAAGAGAGAGAGTCACTACCTGATCCTTTCCCGACGTTTCTTGGCACAGCGGGCTCACGAGGACGGCAAATATCAAATCCTGTAAACCAAGTTAGGGACAACCCGTCAATCTCTTTCCCAAGTTTTATCTCTATAATACTTAAGTTGATTATCACTATGGTCAATTAATCAAGTCAACTAAGGAGTTAAAGTGGTCAATTAACCTAAAAGGCTAATTTCTAACCTCAAGGTTCCACAATATTACATTATGCCATAAAATCTTCAATTTTCGCATAGGTGACCAATCTGCCAGAATTTTCCAACATCTTTGAAACATCATAACTAATTCTAGAAAAATCAAAATGAGGTGATCCTAAAGCCTATTGAAAGCTCTTGAAGTCCTCTTCATAAGAAAAATATGAATCACTACCAGAAATCACCACATAATTCCAGAATTACACAACATTCCACACTGCTCTAGAATTAGGTCCAGTTTCGACATCAAACTTTGGGCAATCAGAACTCCCAGCCCAAAAAACGAAATGACACAAAATTTATGTCCATTTTGAAGCTTGAGATGTGAAATTTAAGGCTGAAAAGTTTCATAATTTTCCAACATCATTTGCCTAGTCAAAACGTCCACACCATCTGACTGTCCAGAACAGACTTACATTGGACAGATTGTCCAGATTTTCACATTTGATCCCAAATGATTCCCATTCCAACCCAAACACCATTCTCACACAATTTTGCTCAATAAAACCATTGGAATCATCAAAATGAACAAATTCAACTCCCATTGACATATTACACAACAACCACAACATGTCTCACAATGTTACAACACAATTCACACATTGCCACACTTTCCAATCCAAGTTCCCAAATCAATTCCAATGGCCAAAATGTTCAACAAAAGACCAAATTCTACACAACACATAAGCCAATTCATACCATTCAAAAATTGCACAAAATCAGGGCAAATTCATAAATTCCCAATACTCAACCAATGATTACAACAACTATACCAAAATGCTTCTAATTCTTACCTCTTCTTCTTCCTAAAGCCAATTCTTCAACTCTCCAATTTCCAAATTTCCACAAATTCTCAAACTTCACCAATCAAAATTCTAAAACCATAGGAATATAGCCCTCAACCTCATGAATAATATTAGTGAAGATGAATTAGGCATTCATGGTCATTTAGGGCACTAACCTTAGGTTTTCTTCTTCCTCTTTCTTGCTCAACTTGGACGTCAATGGTGGAGAGGAGAGATGAAGTGAGCTGCTGGAAAATGATGAAGAAAGTCTTATTTTAGGGTGAGCTAAGTCACTTGGCCGACTTACATGGAAAGAGAGAGGAGAGATGAAAGCAATTAATCATATTTGACTTTTCTTCTTTTTTTTTTCTTTGCTTTTCATCTTGGTCAATGACTCAATTTGTTTTAATTTAATTCCTCTTCCCTTTCCTTTGTCTCCACCGAAATGTTGCACTTTGAAACACAAAAAGAATGTTGACCACTTGCTTTAAGGCATATGTGACCCATATGACCAAAGTTTCCTTGTAAAAGAGTTGAAATTTTGACCAAATTCCTCTTTCCTTCTCCTTTACCCTTTTTGGACGTTTTTAACAATATGAGGAAGGGTATTAATTTGTTTTCCCATTGGTCAATCTTGATCCTTCATTTTAAGCTTTATCACACAATTAAGCTTAACTATAGGGTTTAAGCACTGATTACAACACATTCGGATCAAAATCCGCATCATATACTTCAAAAGTGTTCATTCACAATAATTACTTCACTTTTGGAGTCATTAGCCCTGAATCCCATTTTTGGGTTATTACAATTGGCGGGCTTTCCATTTTTTGAATTTCAAAAAGTTTAAACTTTGTAGCGGTTAAGAGCCCAAAATCGCTACAAACCTCATGACCATTAGTTGGAAGGCTTTCAAATTGTTTGAATTTCAAAAAGTTTTCAGTTTGTAGCGGGTGAGAGGCCAAAACCACTACAAACCTCATGACCATTGGCAGGCTTTCAAATTTTTGAATTTAAAAAAAAATCAATTTGTAGCGGTTTTGAAACTTCAACCGCTACAAAATGGAATTTCTTTTTTTTTAAATAAATGTTAATTTATAGAATGAAAAGTTATATATATATATATAACATATAACATAAACTGAAGCACCTATTACTTAAAGGCCAAATGAACATATTTTTTAAAGTCAAGAAATCCAAATATCAACATCACAAAACTGAAAAAAAAAATCTAAGAAATTGGCTGATAATCGCGGGTGGCATCACGGGTAGCAGAATTAATAGCACCGTCTTCCTCGGCATCGCCTGCTTGCTATTGATCATTAGAAGGCAATTGGACGACAAATCCGGGGACTAATGGGACTACTGGAATCGACTCTCTAGGTAACACCCTCTCTAAGGACTTAGACAACATCATGTTCGTAAACCCTAATGTTGAACCTTGTCTCCAAGTTCATTCTCCAACAACTTCAAGCAATCTATGAACTCCTTCCCACTCTCTTGTTCTTCTCCCTTGCTAGGCCACATCTTCCTTCCACAGTCACCTATCTACATAATAAATTAGTACATCACTATTCACGTTAAAAAATAAGAGCTGATTTGGTTAACATAACAGTAGTTCAACTCCACAAGATTATTGGCAAGTTATGTGTTGTAAATTAGATGCAATATCATTACCTTTTTGTCAAAGAAATCAATCCAATACATTGCCTTGGGTCGGTTGTGGGCATCATCAGAGCAAAGACGATATTTGTGCTTCCAAACCTCATCAATATATTGAAGGATGATGAGGGACTCGCAGATGGGCCTGCCATTGTGAATGAGAACTGGAACTTTCTTGTGAATGGGATTTGATTTGAGAAGCAGTTGGCTCATCACATGGGTATAAGTTAAAAACAGTGCTAAAAGACAGGGCAAGAATCATCTCCAATTACCCAAGACCCTCAAAGTTTCCAGGCAAGAAATCGATGAAAGACATGATAGAAAGGTAAATAGTATTAGCCAAAAGAGCCCAAATGTCATAGAAGCTAATTTTATATGCCAGGGTGATCAAAATTATATTCATAGACTCATTTCAATTCATCTTCTATAAAACCATGGTAGAATAAGTCCTACAAGAACAACATTTGCTTGTTCTGCCGTAGTCAGGCATAGAACTAATAAGTAGCAACTAATCGATTTAATGATTTCGTTCATCATTTACTCATAGTTCAGCAATAAGAGTTCAATTATTATATTTGCAAAAGTAACTGGACCAATTTAACTGGAGAAGATTCTAGAACATCTTAATGACTGACCTGACAGATCAACACCACTCTATGATCTTGCAATTGTTGAATGATCATATCACACAGAGAACTCTTTCCAAATGGAAAAAAAGATTATATATGCATGTTGTAATTGGCATGACACACGATGACAAATGGAAAATAATTAACCTACATGTAGAAAAAGAAAAATTATGACAAGAAAGGTCAAAGATACTTTATGCATAGGAGGAATAAAAAAAACCTAAATGGCAGAGGAAGGATGTTATAAATGATAAAGAAATACATCTAGGCATGTTGGAAAGCAGAAACAGAAATAACATAACGCATACACAATATTTTTCCAAGCAGATTACAGTTCAGATATCTAGGTTTCATTAGCTTAAAATATCATGCAATGGGATGCATAGACATTTACATCATCTTCGGAGTGATTATATGAACAAACAAAAAATTATTTCAGAAGTGGTAAAAGCAAGTTACACAGCCATACCACATCCTTGAAAAGAACAACCAAATTATCAAAACCAAAACTTCCATTCAGATGATAAGTCTTAACAATAGGTCAGACTTATTATAGATCGAATACAAACAAAAAATACATACCAGAGTGTAACAGATGAATATACACCGTAGCCGAGACCAAAACGTGATTTTTGAACTTGAACAAAATAAACTAACTTGTTATCAGCTTACATGAAATATTAAAAAATCTCATTACTTTTGGCGGATAAAATTATATAACTACCACATATATAATCATATACTTATTGATTTTTAAGCTCATATATATAAGTTACATGAAACTAACTTGGTCACTTTATTTAAGTCAAGCCACATTGAATCTCTTCACCTCATTAAATCTCAGTAATTTTCAGAGATACATCTAAAAGTTTTATGAATATGCCTTTACTTGTGCACCATTTAAGGGATATAAGTTTAGTATCTACCCATCAATTTATTAACCATTTATGGGACCCCAAAAATATGTGGATCATAATTCTTCGACAAACATGAATAACCAAAAAATTAATGTTTCTTGTACCAAAAACAATTTACATTTCTGCTTGTGATACCAAATAACACACGGGGCGAGAGAGAGAGAGAGAGAGAGAGAGAGAGAGAGAGCCAATAACAGAATATCATATGATTGAAAAACATAGCACGAGTACATGAACCAAAATTCAGCAAACAACATAACATTTTACAAATCACCATAGCTAGAATTGACAACATAGGGAAAGAGGAAGATTGAGGGGGCAAGCTGAGCTCTCTTATTAGCATGACACTAATATGATGCAAGTTCCTCTGGAAATGAAGCATAAAAAGAGACCCTAATGGTAGTGCGATATGATGTCATGGAAGGTTCACAAAAAAAGAAAATATAGAAAATGGAATTTATTCGTATCTAGAACATGCAAAAAAATGAGCATGGTCAGTGGGAAATTCTTAACAGCACCTCCTTCAATGATAAGGATGGGTAATACATGTTGGACAACCACAGAAGGTTTCTCCTCCGTTGCAAAGCCTCATGGGCTCTAATTATCGTCTCAGCTCCCAATGCAAAAAAGATGCAACAAAGAAAAAGCCAAGGTAACAAAAAAAAACCTTATTTTCATATAGCAGATATATAGCCAAAAGTTAGCTTTGTCCATATGTGATGCAAAAAACAAAGAATTGCTAAAAGACATAGCACTTATCTCGGCAAAGAACTACAATAAACAACATAACGTTATATAAACAATGCTCGACAAAAGAGGTAAGAGGGGGCATGATGAAGGATTTAACATACTATGATAGCCATCTCTCTGTTAAAACATGATCAAAGATTAGCTACTACTCAAGAGTTCCCCAATACAAAACATGACAAACAAACAAAAAACAGTCAAGCATTTTTTTCACAAAGACAATGGAAGAACAATATTACCACACTGACACTCCCGTGTATGTTAGCGGATAGAGCAATAGTAAAGCAAGTAAGCAGGGGAAAAGTTGGTTATCTGCAAAAGGGAAGAAAAAAATCAATAAATGGCCATATATACATAATACATAATATATAGAATGTAGGAATGAAATCAACCATTGAAAAGCATGAATCCTTCCTCGGATGAAGAGAAAAATCATCACTAATATCATCATCATCCCAATCATCTTCCCACTGTTGGTTCACGTCCTTCCCTTCCTTCTCCTCATCCCATTCTGTGTGTAGAAGTTGTATTAACAATACAACACAGAAGATATAGGAAGAAACATAAAATTTCAGTATAAGGGTAGAAGTACTTTTAATCCAATTTTAAACACCAAAAACATACGAATTCATATATGCTTCCATCAATACCAAACCAATTTTCAAATACTTGTACAATTTCTTTCTATCATTTATACCCTCAGGTGATGATAATTTAAAATATTGCACAAGTAGGCACACATAATGTAAAATCCCCAGATATCGATGATAAATCTCCTGAGTTTTATACGAGTATTACCCACAATAGAAGCTAATCACTAGATGTTGCTTGTAACATTTAGGTGAAGCATCGGGCAGGATGAAATACTGAATCATAGGGATTAAATAAGGAGGAAATTGATGGAAAAATATAAGGACAAAATTAGATCAGAAATCAATAAATAGAGATTTCCATAAGCAAAAGATAGTCTGATTGTTTTTTTTTAAAAAATTGAATCAAGGAAAGATTGTCTAAGATTACCTTCATTGATTTCGAACTCCTGAAACTCATCATCGTCTTGTGTAATAGATCAACCTTGACGTCTTCAGTAGGTTGATTTGTTTCGGTCGCCATAGCTGAAGCAGAGTCTGCAGTAAAGGGCATAAATCGTAGCAAACTTTGAGGACATCACCGTATGGCTCATCTGAGTATTAAACACTTTAATCTCACTCTCACTCATTAACTTCATCACCATCGTTTGTTGAGCTAGCGGCGATAATTTCTCAGTTTGCTCCAACTTCTTCACCTCGCTCTCAACTGTAGGCTTGGCCACGGCCGGGTCAGGCGGAGATGGCGTCGTTTCACGAGAGAAATTGCAAGCTGGACCTGGTTTAATAACCACAACTTTTTGATCGGTGATGAAATCTTCGGCAGAATCCGAGAGATAGAAGCCAACAGAGTCTTATCCAGCAGCACCGGCGCATCGAAGGTTTTGGTCTTGAAAGCGAGGGCAAATTTGTGGAACATTTCGGGCCAGATTTGAGGTAGTTTGGTGGAGGAAACATCCATTTCAGGCATATTCTGAGCGAATTAAACTGTGCAAATTGAAGACGTAAAAGTAAAGAAGGATAAAAAACAAATGAGCATGAATCTAACTGAAGGGAAGGATAAGAATTTCACTGCTTTTTCTTCGCTTTGGACGCCTTCAAAGAAAAGCTGAGCTGGTGTGGATGGATTAGACTGGCAATTTTTTATTTCAATTGAAATTCAAATGATAGTATTTGTTATGGGCGGGAAACCAGTTGCTACAATTTGAAATTTAAGCTTGCAATGGAGTCAGAGAGTGTGGACATGGCTCGGTTTTGATCCCGAGGAGGAAGGAGTAAGAGCGTGGTTTAATCTGGGCCATGGAATCCTTAGGAACAGTGTTTGGTGGAAGAGAATTATATTGTATATTGATGATATATAATATAATATTACACATAAGTATTTTAAAAAAATCTTATCACATCTCAATTGAAAAAAAAGTAAGATCTTCTCTCTCTCTCACGTGCGTATGTCATAACTAAGTAATTTATTTAACTTTTTTAATCTTCCTAATTTAGATAAATATTATAACATTAAGGACCTAATGAGTATATAATACTTTATATGAAATTCATAATTAGTACTTTTGCAATTTCTTTAGCTTACAGATTTCATTTAAGCCAAAAGCAGAAATCTCCCATTCTTTTTCTGAAGTTGAGTCAAGGCCATTTCTGAAATTCATGTCTTTGCCTATGTCAATTAAACAACTTATTTGTATATGAAAAATGTGGTCACCCCTCCCAATAGAATTTAGGCATTAATTCACTACGTTATATAGAATTTACCCCTTTCACTAAGCTAAATTCATGTTGGTTCAAATGTGAAACAAATTTGGGTGCTAGGCGAACAGCCAAGCGCTAAAGCTCATCTTCATTGTGTACTCTTCATATTTAATTTGGATGGCTAAAATTAATTTTTTTACTTTTATTTTTAAAACAATTTTTTAATGTATACAAAATCTAAAATAAAAACTGAAATTGGTTCTCTGTTTTAGCAGTATTTATCTCACTTGTCCTTTTTTTTTTTTACCTTCTTTATTAGGTAGATTTTGAAGGACACATAATTTCTACATGTGCATCGTGAAATTTCAAACATTATCGTGTTCCTGTTGTCATATTGTTTCGTATTCCACACGATATTGATGCCAACTATTGCATGAAACTAAGGGGGCCCCACATTTAGCTGTAACTCTCACATTTGCACATACACAAGAGGAATACAACAAACTCATCAATCATTTCCTCTCGTTTTTGAAAACCACATATTCTCAATCATTATTTCTTTCTCTTCCTCCTCAAAAATGGCTCAGTTACGTATAGTACTGTTCTTCACTCATTAATTATTATTATTTATGTTTATGTCTCAAAATAATTCATATATTCAAAGAAGCAAGCTTAAAGTTAGTTTACAACATCACAATCTTTCTTTCTTTTTTTCCTCAATCTGCCCATCGCAGAAGGTGGTGTTAGAAGTCATGACCATGACTGATGACAAAACAAAAAAGAAAGAAATAGAAGCTGCTGCTGATATTTTTGGTATAGATTTTGAGTTAAGCCTTTCAAATTTGTTCATTATATTCATTCACGTTCATCCAATTTCATTGATATTTGAACTTAGATTCAGTTTAAGACAGATTCAGTAAGAGGTTATATATATATATATATATATGAGAGTTCAACTCAATAATCTCTCTGTTCATCACAACAATAAATTACAGGTGTAGATTCGATTATTGCTGATATAGAAGTTAACAGTGATAGGTGAAATGGACGTAGTGGCAATGCTGAAGAAGCTGAAGAAAGTGGGAAAAATGGATATCATATCAGTTGGACCAGACAAGGAAGAAGAGAAGAAAGAAGAAGAAGGGAAGAAGAAAGAAGAGAAGAAAGATGAGACAAAATGAATGATTTTTTTTTTTTTGGCCAGTGAAAATGAATGGCCATTTGGTACTTGAAGTTACAGAGAAAATTATATCTTTTATCTTTATTATATGGTTATTTAACTTTTGATTTTTATAAGTTTCATATTTATGGTTAAGTCTTTGAAGTTTAAATACTTTTAAATTGTTCCTTATTATGACTTTGTTGCTAATACTTTTTAATATTTCATGGTGAGGTATCTATATTTAGTCTCTCAAAAGTTAAAAAGAATTAACTCCAATAAAAAGATATATGTTTGTCACAAAAATATATTTTATTACATTATGACAATATGAGTCATACATATGTAAGGCATCAAGATAATATATAATTTATTGTATAAATATTATCAAATACTCAAAATTTTAATAAAATAAAATAAATTTAAATTTTTCTAAACTAGAAGGATTCTTTTTTTTTTTTTTTTTGAATCATAAGCATTAAAAATTGAATATGGTTGTTAAGATTTAAAAAAAAATACCATTTCTCCTCATGCCACAATATATATATATTGTTTAGTAGAAAACTTAAATAGATGATAATTTCAAATCTGTACAAATTGTTTAGAAAAAATTGGAGAAGAGTCACTCATTAGAAATTTTATTAGTAAGGATAATTTGATAAATTTTTATATACATAAAGTATCTTAACCCGACAAATTTTATTCACATCAAGGGCTAGTACTCTAATTTAGAGTATCCACGTCTATAAACTTTTCAACTTGTGATTTTCCCCCCAATTTTCTTTTTTCTTTTTAATTCATATACGAATCAATAAGAATGATTATTATGTGAGTGACTCCTATGGCTGTGATATATCAATAACAAATATAAAACTGTTCCCCAAAGCCGGCTCCAATTTTTCCTTCCCATCAGCTCTTCACTCAGATCACTGTTCACAAGCCGTGTAGATATTCAATGGCTCCAAAATCACGTCTTGGGCTTCGTTTTAAGCCACAACTGCAATACACACTATTTTTTTACACGCTAAGGGGTCCCATTTGTTTTTTCTACCACCCTCCATGTAATAAACTATTCCTATTTGTTTTTTTTCTACCACCCTCCATGTAATAAAGTATTCCCCTAGATCTGTGTGCTGCCATCACATGCCTGTCCAGAGCTCATTTCAAATCACTTTATAACATTTTATTTTTTGACCACACTCCATCTTCATCCCACTTCAAAACCTGTCTGCCTCTGTTTTGTCATAAAAAAACTGTATTCTCTCCTACTCCATTTTCACCTCTCCAAATCTTGGCGCTTGTGACATGGGCGAAAAGGGGAAATCGATGAGGCTTCGCCAGCTCACTCCAGGTGAATGTAGTGGCATTATTGTAACTCCCTTTGTAATTATGATTCAAAATACGTATTTTAAAATGAAATAGAGATCAATAATAATCAAACTCATTTACAATCCCTTCCTTACGGAAGGGTTTTCACAAATATTTTCAAAGATTTTGCCTTACCCTGGTCTCAAATTCCACAACTCGAATATAATTACCCTATGCAGTTACATCACATTTACATATCAGAGTGTACAACAAATGTCAACACCCGTTTCCATTTCGATAATCAAAGAGTAATAAAGACGGAATTCAATGGGCATACAAAAAAGTACAATTATACTGATAAAAATATTCGTTTACGATCCCAACGTCATTCGTTTACAATTCCGATATTGTTCGTCGACGGAAACAGAAAATACAGCGGAAGTTTTAATATTTACAAATTTCACCAAAATATCACAAAATAGACTAATTATGACCACGATCTTGTCTGCGCCTCGAGACACTTGCCGCTCACTCTCCGGCGTCTACATCTTTTCCCTTTGGCCCACTGGTACCCGCTGAGGTGTTGATTTAAAAATAGGGTGAGATTCCGAAGAATCCCCGTAGAGACATAATATCGTTCATAGAAAATGCGAAAAGTAAATATGTCATGCGCCAAGGTATGCACAAATTAATGAACAATATAAACACATCATCGTCATGTATACATGAGTAGGGCCCAGCCCCACAATCTACACCGGTTGGACTTCTGCCAACTCCCAGTGTAAGTGCACCTCTGGCACTAACAGCCTCTCTCTAGGCAAATCATGTTATTAATAAAGTGCATTTACAAAACAATGGCATCCACACAATCACATAACTTATGGCATAGTGTATGAAGGATAATGTCCCTACCTCGAAGCTTTATAATCCTCTTTTAAATGTGCCTCGAAGAACGTGTCGTATCCGGCCTCCAAATCGGTCCTAAAATATTAAATGTACCAGAAATAGGTCATAACCTATCCAAGTATCATTTTAGACTCTTCCATAATGTTTATTGTGGTTATATTAGTCTATGGTGAAAATTTACAAAAATGCCCCCGGGAACCCGGCCCGGCCTCGCCGTACCCGGCCCGATGGCACGTTTTCCCAAAATTTTGACTAAGGCTATTCTGACTTATTTTCGCCCAAGGAATCCATTTCCGGGCTCGAAATTGCCAAATTCACGGTCAAATTACGAAAATACCCTTGACAGCCCCTATTTAGTGATTTCAGTGGCGTTTTCGTAATTATGCTTTTTCGGCCTCTACCGAAAAAGTGCCCAACTGTAACCCCACCTATTTTTGCCCACTGAGTCCAATGGAACCATTTATTTCATGAAAATCCAACTCCTTGTATCAGTTCTGGTCTGGCCGAAATATTGAAGGGAAAATAGAAAAATGAAGCTTTGTGTTTTAGCTTCCAAAACTTGTACTTTTCCACTTCTAATCCTTGATTAATTCATTTAAAAACTTCATAATCATGATTTAAAGGATTTTGGGCAGCATAACCCCTTAGGATTATGGCTTTTCCAATTTTACAACTTAACCAAAAATCACATAAATCAAACAACAATCACCAACAACAACTTCAATACACAAAGAAGTTGAGATTTTGGAGATTACCTCTTGATCCTTGGTGCTTCTCTCTCTAGAACGTCCTCTCTCTCCCCTCAACCTTGAGATTAGCTTGCTAACATGGTGATCCATAGAGAAGAAGAGATTAGAGAAGCTATTATGCAAGAGAGGAAGCTTTGAACACAAGAACAACAATACCTACCTTAGACTTCTTCCTCCTTGAGCTCTCCTCTTCTCTCTATCTCTCAAGCTTTCTCTCTTCCTCTTTCCCTTGTGCCTTGAACGAAATGTGTGTATGAAGGGGAAGAGAAGATATTTTATTAACCTTGCCATCTTTCTTCCTAGCCCTTGATTTCATCTATGGTTGAGATTGCAACACCTTTCATGTACACCATCATTTCATTTTTGTGTACACTCAACCTTGCCATGCTTCCCTTTTGTGTACACTCAACCTCAATTATCATTTCCTTCTCCCTTGGTTAGTCAAAAACGTGCTCCCTCTTATGCTCCAACTAAATCAAGTGTTCCTTCCATTTACTCAAGTCAATTGGTGCAAAAGTTGGCCACCTAACCTTATGACATAAGTAAGGACTTATGACACAACAATTATCTCCATCATCTTTCATGTGGTGTTGACACTTGGCCTCATTGGATTTTGACACTTGTCTTCTCCTCCTTCATCCCTAAATTTCTCAAATAATTAAGAGAAAAAGGAAGATTACTTTATTTCTCAAATTTTCGGAATAATGCCAATTCTGGCAGATTTTCTGCCTTAACTTTGAAAAATCATAACTAATTTTGTAGACGTCGTTTCGAGTCGATTCCAAAGCCTATGGAACCCTCATTGAGTCTAGTTTCAAGGAAAAATATGGAATTTTACTGGAAATGATCATATTATTCCCAGATTTTCAATATTTGATCTCTGCTCCAGAAACTTTCCAGATTTTCTGGATCAACTTCAAAAATTCATATCTTTTTTTCTATAGCTTCAATTGAGTCATATGACCTATCAAATTAAAGCTTAGGATGTCTACTTTCACCCTATAAAATTTCATAATTTTTGGTCATCATTTGATCTTCCAAAACTATATGACAATCTCACTGCCTCGCAGGCGATTTCACTGAAAACACTATTCAACCTTCAATTTTCAATATTTAATTCTTTTGGCCTTAAATATTCACCATTTCATTGAATATATATAATAATTACAATATATTCTTGGTGAATAAAATTTGGGATGTTACAGTTCTCCCCCACTTAATTAAATTTCGTCCCCGAAATTTGCTACGCTTACATAGCTATAAACTCCGGGTAACGCTTCTTCATACTTTCTTCTGTTACCCACGTAGCCTCTCTGGGTGATAACCCTCTCCAGACGACCTTGACAAACAGGATACTCTTGTTTCTGAGCTACTTTTCCTGCCGATCAATGATTCGGTCAGGCATGACTTCATAAGTCAAGTCTTCACGTATTTCCACATCTTCGTACTCTATCACATGCTCTGGATCAGGTTGATACTTTTTCATTTGGGAACCATGAAAAAGTTGTGTAGCCTACTTAGACTCGGTGGAAAAGCGATACGGTACGCACTTTGAGGTTTTACTCCTCCTTTGTGCATCAACAATGTCAGGCTGATTAAATAGGAGTCCCATAAGAATCTCCATAATACGTGACTATACTCAAAACTTGTGTTTCTCTATGCCAAGCCTTGGCCCGATTCCACTTGAATCATTCAGATCCATAGAAACTCTTGTCAAAACCCCTTTTATATGGAACTTATCACAACACACCATCATTGAGAGCCAACGCTCTTGTAGCTCTAATCTACAATTCAATATCACGGTGACTGCACTCTAGGGTTCATCGTCACGGTGGCTGCACTCGCGGGTTAGTCATCACAGTGGCTGCACTCTAGGGTTTGTCGTCACGGTGGCTCCACTCTAGGGTTCTGTCATCACGGTGGCTCCACTCTAGGGTTTGTCGTCACGGTGGCTCCACTCTAGGGTTTGTCGTCACGGTGGCTCCACTCTAGGGTTCTGTCGTCACGGTGGCTCCACTCTAGGGTTCTGTACTCGGTGCTTTACGCAGGCGCCCATACACCTGGTCAGCCCCCCTCCGGTCAGAATTTCACCGTAGGTAGCCCTCTCCGATCAGATTTCACCGTAGGTAGCCCTCTCCGTTCAGATTTCACCGTAGGTAGCCCTCTCCGATCAGATTTCACCGTAGGTAGCCCTCTCCGATCAGATTTCACCGTAGGTAGCCCTCTCCGTTCAGATTTCACCGTAGGTAGCCCTCTCCGATCAGATTTCACCGTAGGTAGCCCTCTCCGATCAGATTTCACCGTAGGTAGCCCTCTCCGTTCAAAACTTTCAATCTTTGTGGTCACAGTACAACTCCACAACTACGCCATAAAGGCAACATTTTCATATTCAAAGCAAACATTATTACCATATGCTCAAGATTATGGATGGGATAGTTCGATTCCTGAAGCTTAAGCTGACATGATGCATACGCCCTTACTCAGCTTGCATCAATTCTCATCTCAATCAATGCCTGCTTGCATCTGGGACTCAATTCCCTTCCCAATCCATGCCATCTAGCATTAGTGAAGACAACAAAGGCTCACTATGGATCTGGGATTATCAACGTTGGTACTTTAATAAATTTTCATCATCAGCTCTCTGAAGCTCCTCTCACAATCATCATCCCATGCATAATGTTGAGTTCTGGGAAATTTCGATATAAACATCTCATCCTTTTTATTGTCACACCCCGCACTTCCCCATTCCCAGGGACTACGAGCAGACTACGAGCGTGGACTCACCAGGAATTTGCGGCCCCTCCAACTCAACCGCATTTCTTTTGCCTCCCGTAGCCTCGAACACACGACCCTGAGGGCATAAGATCGTTGTCCTGACTAAGGCTACTACCATTGAGCTACTCATAATAATCAACAGGACTCAGAACACTGCGTATCACAATCACAGTTTCCGACCTTCTCGGTTCAGTACTGCTTCCACTTTACCAGGGTCCCTTAGGATCCCTTGCCACGAGACTACTTGGCCCAAAAGTCTATCTTTTAAAAGCCAAATCCCACATTTGCTTACCCCATTAGTTGGATCCCATATGACCTTCGTAGTAACACTCCATCGTTCATAGAACATGCGATAATGGATATGCCTTGCACCATATAATGCAATATTATACTACACATAACTCAATTTAGTCGGAAATGTGTTCAGAGCCAACCATTGTTGCAACCCTTACACATTCCGTACCTCAGTCCTCGACTAGGCATATCGATGTACCTAAAGGCACTGCCCGTAGGCATTATTCATTGGTGTACCCGAAGGCACTTCCCGTAGGCATTATTCATCAGTGTACCCGAAGGCACTGCATATCATACATATTGCATAAGATGGCGTATACAAAGCATATAAACATTCACAGTGTTTGGAGGATAGAGTTACTACATTGACCCTTCCTGGATAATATTGAATTTTTAATCTTCCCCTGGTCTGGGTTCTACTACATCTCTTGCAGCTCATTACTATAATCCTTGATCATTACATACCACTTATTATCGATAATGCATAGCTCAGTGTACCCGTAGGTACTCAATTCAGTTCAGTGTACTCATAGGTACTATATTCGAGGTACCCATAGGCACTATGCATCAATTTCGGTAAGTCTACCCCCTGTCAGTAAGCCCAATCCAGGCCCAAGGGTCATGGTTCCTTACTATGTGGCTGGCAACAATGCCAACACGTCTCATTTCAGAAGGATCTTTGCTTGCTACCGCTATCATCCCGATACCATTCTTTTTTTTTCATTGCCTTCAGAGGGACTTCCTGATTCTTACGTTTCTGGGTAGAATTCCCACTGCCAAACACATCCTTATAGTTGTCACTTTTGTCAGGATGCAAAATCAACAAGTCATTCTACATCTCGATATTAATTCTGATACTATTATCAGAATTGTTACTACTAGCGTTCTGATAACATCATTACGTGTATCGATTCTTTTATCCAGCGCACTAGTCTCACTGATATTGTTGGCTGGGCACTGGTACCTCCTTAGCTTGTGCTGATTCTATTGTCCTCTGATACCGTTAACACTATTCTGATACCGCTGACACCATTCTGATACCGCTATCACAAGTACGTCTATCATTTCCATATGTACAGGAACCACCAATACCATCAACTGAGTAATGGCACTACCTCTACATGCATTGATACCACTGATATCATTCTGATACCATTGATACCCTCCTGATACCACTATCACAATAGCGGCTATCATTATTATATGCACTCGAAACATCGATACCATCAACTGGGTACTGGTACTACTTCTACATGCATTGATACTACTGATACCACCCTGATACCATTGATATCATTTTGATACCACTGATACCATCCTGATACCATCGATACCATACTGATATCATCTCCAGGTGCACCAGTACCACTGATATGCCAATCTGGGTACTAATATCATCTCTGAGTACTCTGATACCCTATTCCCTGATATCGCGGTTACCGTCTCGATACCGCTCTGTCACGAACCTGCTCCCTTGGTATCCTCGTCTCTACACCGTCAAGGAATGCTAAGTACTGGTCTCCCGGGGTATCGTGCTCCTGCAGTGCCCTGCGACACTTGGACTTGAAAAAGTATGACAACTCCATGTTCGGATGTAGGTTATACGGCACCTGTACCGGCTCTATTTGAGACTCGCGGTCACTCACCTCATCCGATGGAATCTCCTCTGGTTCGTAGTCGGAATCCCACTCTGGGTACTCCTCTGGCGCATCTTTGGTCTCACCAACCTCTATCACTCCTGGGGATGTCAGCCTTGGCTCCGGACTGTACACGGGCAATCTCGGCACGCTCTTCCGTGCTGTGTATTGATACGCATACCGCCATATTTGAAGTGGTCGATCATTAGCCCTCTGTCCGGAACACGCTGGTTCACCATCGTTTCGCTGTTACTATCCACGATCACGATCATCGACTCACTCGGACCATCTATGAATAGTCCGGTCGTAATGCAAACAAAACCTTATCAGTATACAATTCTGATAATGCCAGAACCGCTTATTAGCTCTGATACCAAAAATGTCAACACCCGTTTCCATTTCGATAATCAAAGAGTAATAAAGACGGAATTCAATGGGCATACAGAAAAGTACAATTATACTGATAAAAATATTCGTTTACGATCCCAACGTCATTCGTTTACAATTCCGATATTGTTCGTCGACGGAAACAGAAAATACAGCGGAAGTTTTAATATTTACAAATTTCACCAAAATATCACAAAATAGACTAATTATGACCACGATCTTGTCTGCGCCTCGAGACACTTGCCGCTCACTCTCCGGCGTCTACATCTTTTCCCTTTGGCCCACTGGTACCCGCTGAGGTGTTGATTTAAAAATAGGGTGAGATTCCGAAGAATCCCCGTAGAGACATAATATCGTTCATAGAAAATGCGAAAAGTAAATATGTCATGCGCCAAGGTATGCACAAATTAATGAACAATATAAACACATCATCGTCATGTATACATGAGTAGGGCCCAGCCCCACAATCTACACCGGTTGGACTTCTGCCAACTCCCAGTGTAAGTGCACCTCTGGCACTAACAGCCTCTCTCTAGGCAAATCATGTTATTAATAAAGTGCATTTACAAAACAATGGCATCCACACAATCACATAACTTATGGCATAGTGTATGAAGGATAATGTCCCTACCTCGAAGCTTTATAATCCTCTTTTAAATGTGCCTCGAAGAACGTGTCGTATCCGGCCTCCAAATCGGTCCTAAAATATTAAATGTACCAGAAATAGGTCATAACCTATCCAAGTATCATTTTAGACTCTTCCATAATGTTTATTGTGGTTATATTAGTCTATGGTGAAAATTTACAAAAATGCCCCCGGGAACCCGGCCCGGCCTCGCCGTACCCGGCCCGATGGCACGTTTTCCCAAAATTTTGACTAAGGCTATTCTGACTTATTTTCGCCCAAGGAATCCATTTCCGGGCTCGAAATTGCCAAATTCACGGTCAAATTACGAAAATACCCTTGACAGCCCCTATTTAGTGATTTCAGTGGCGTTTTCGTAATTATGCTTTTTCGGCCTCTACCGAAAAAGTGCCCAACTGTAACCCCACCTATTTTTGCCCACTGAGTCCAATGGAACCATTTATTTCATGAAAATCCAACTCCTTGTATCAGTTCTGGTCTGGCCGAAATATTGAAGGGAAAATAGAAAAATGAAGCTTTGTGTTTTAGCTTCCAAAACTTGTACTTTTCCACTTCTAATCCTTGATTAATTCATTTAAAAACTTCATAATCATGATTTAAAGGATTTTGGGCAGCATAACCCCTTAGGATTATGGCTTTTCCAATTTTACAACTTAACCAAAAATCACATAAATCAAACAACAATCACCAACAACAACTTCAATACACAAAGAAGTTGAGATTTTGGAGATTACCTCTTGATCCTTGGTGCTTCTCTCTCTAGAACGTCCTCTCTCTCCCCTCAACCTTGAGATTAGCTTGCTAACATGGTGATCCATAGAGAAGAAGAGATTAGAGAAGCTATTATGCAAGAGAGGAAGCTTTGAACACAAGAACAACAATACCTACCTTAGACTTCTTCCTCCTTGAGCTCTCCTCTTCTCTCTATCTCTCAAGCTTTCTCTCTTCCTCTTTCCCTTGTGCCTTGAACGAAATGTGTGTATGAAGGGGAAGAGAAGATATTTTATTAACCTTGCCATCTTTCTTCCTAGCCCTTGATTTCATCTATGGTTGAGATTGCAACACCTTTCATGTACACCATCATTTCATTTTTGTGTACACTCAACCTTGCCATGCTTCCCTTTTGTGTACACTCAACCTCAATTATCATTTCCTTCTCCCTTGGTTAGTCAAAAACGTGCTCCCTCTTATGCTCCAACTAAATCAAGTGTTCCTTCCATTTACTCAAGTCAATTGGTGCAAAAGTTGGCCACCTAACCTTATGACATAAGTAAGGACTTATGACACAACAATTATCTCCATCATCTTTCATGTGGTGTTGACACTTGGCCTCATTGGATTTTGACACTTGTCTTCTCCTCCTTCATCCCTAAATTTCTCAAATAATTAAGAGAAAAAGGAAGATTACTTTATTTCTCAAATTTTCGGAATAATGCCAATTCTGGCAGATTTTCTGCCTTAACTTTGAAAAATCATAACTAATTTTGTAGACGTCGTTTCGAGTCGATTCCAAAGCCTATGGAACCCTCATTGAGTCTAGTTTCAAGGAAAAATATGGAATTTTACTGGAAATGATCATATTATTCCCAGATTTTCAATATTTGATCTCTGCTCCAGAAACTTTCCAGATTTTCTGGATCAACTTCAAAAATTCATATCTTTTTTTCTATAGCTTCAATTGAGTCATATGACCTATCAAATTAAATCTTAGGATGTCTACTTTCACCCTATAAAATTTCATAATTTTTGGTCATCATTTGATCTTCCAAAACTATATGACAATCTCACTGCCTCGCAGGCGATTTCACTGAAAACACTATTCAACCTTCAATTTTCAATATTTAATTCTTTTGGCCTTAAATATTCACCATTTCATTGAATATATATAATAATTACAATATATTCTTGGTGAATAAAATTTGGGATGTTACAACAAAATCCCAGCAACCCTCGGGTTTCATACATAAACTAAAGGTTTATAAATTCCCATTAGGGGATTACACCACTGTCTCCAAAACAACATTTATAAGATAAACGGTGATCTCCCAACAAAACATGATATCCAACACCAAAATATAAATCTCCCTAAGGAGCCTTATCTGCCCTTGGTCGTCTCCTTTCCCTTGGAGCCACTTGCCCTGTCTGAAGGTTTGTCAATGGAAAGAGTGAGATTCAAAAGAATCCCAGTAGTAACAAATCACTCATACCACATGTAATCACAAAGCATGTAAGAAAATCATCAAGCAGCATCACAACATAAAGCACAGCACGCAGGCTGCCACATAAGCACATATTCACATAATCTCATCCCCCGTATTCCACCGCCCCGAAGGCACGGTCCTCCCACCGTCAACACCGATGGGCCGCGGGTGAAGGTTTCACAAATAGCCTTTTGGCTTTCACATATAGCCTTACGGCTTTCACATAGTCTCATCCCCCGAATTCCACCGCCCCGAAGGTACGATCCTCCCACCGTCAACACTGATGGGCCGCAGGTGATAGACTAACAAACAATGATCAAACAAACATACGATGTATCACATATAGTATAAGGGAAAAGAGTCACTACCTTGTTCTTTCCTGACGTGTGCCGGCACAGGTTGCTTGCGATTAGGGCAAATGTCGAACCCTATAAACCAAAGTCAAAGACGACAAGTTATTCTCTATTCCAAATTCTCACATTCAGAACACTTAAATTTGGTTATCACTTGGACTCTTTAGGTGGCTATTAGAAGTCTAGACACATGCCTAAAGGGTTAAGGAGTACTATCTCAAAGACCACCTTTTAGTGTGCATCGTAAAACGTGCTAACCACTGGGCTCACAACTTGGTCCCACAATTCCAAAATACAATTTAGACACTTCCATAGTATTTTTGGGGGTTGTATGAGGCTATTATGAAAATTTACAAAAATGCCCCCGGGGACCTGGCCCGGCCGTACCCGGTCCGGGTGTACTTTTCCTGAAATTTTGACATAGGCTATTCTAACATATTTTCGCCCAAGGAATCCATTTCCAAACTCAAAATTACCAAATTCAATGTCAAATTACAACATTACCCTTGGCAGCCCCACTTTAAGGGTTTTAGGGGCGTTTTCGTAATTATGCTTTTTCGGCCTTTTCGGAAAAAGTGACCAACTGTAACCCCACCTAATTTTCGCTCCTGAACTCAATGGAACCATCAAATCATTGAAAATCCAACTCTAACCCTCAGATCTATCCCTAGCCGAAATCTTGGCATACTTTGGGAATATTCGGTGTTTTTCGGTTTCGGCTCCGTAAACGTGTTCCTTTCTACTCCTAACCACTTTATTAATCATTACATTAGGTTACAACTAACATTAAGACCCAATTTGGGCAGCATAACCCCTAGGCCATATCATTTCCAAACTTTGAAACCAATGGCAATCCGGCGAAATTTCACCGATTAAATTGCCCACAGCAGCCAGAATAAGCAATATATGAAAGTTTGGAAGTAACCTCAAGCTCCCACTAGCTTTTCTTCAAGGTGGCTGAAAACCCTAGCCTTAGAAAACCCAATTTTGTGCTCCACAAACCTTGAAGAATATAGAAGAATAGCTTAGGAGTGGAGTTATACGCGTTAGGTAAGGATTTACCAAAGAAATCGACTTACCGTACAAGTTCTCTTCTACTTCTCTCTCTAGAATTTCTCACACCTTCTCTCTCTAGTTGCAGCTGAATATCACGGTTTTGAGCTGATGGAGGAGGTGGATGATGATTTAATATAATATAATATTATTTTCTAATTATTTACTAAATTTCCATCAATTTCGGATTTTCACAAAATTCTGGCAGATTTCTGCCCAAACTTTGAAAAATCATAACTAATTCTAGAAAAATCAAAATGAGGTGATCCCAAAGCCAATGGAAATATATTTAAGTCCTCTTTATTATAAAAATATGGATCACTGCATTTAATAACCTCAAAAATACAGAATTGCACAAAATTCCATACTGCTCCAAAACAGATTCCAGTTTCCATCCCAAACTTTAGAAAATCATAACTCTTAGCTCAAAAATTGAAATGATACAAATTATATGTCCATTTTGAATCTTGGCACGTGAACTTTAAGACTGGAAAATATCAGAATTTTTAGACACCATTTTCCTATTTAAAACGTCCATACAAGTCGACTGCCCTGTACAGAGTTTCAGTGAACAGAGTTTCCAACTTTCGCACAATTGTTCCCAATGGTTCCAATTTCACAATAAACACTCTCCCCACATGAATTTTCACAAAGAAGCCATTGGAATCATTAAAACATCCAAATTCCCATCACCCATTCTCCAAAAGTGTTTATTCAACAATAATTACATTCACTTTTGAAGTCATTAGCCCTTAATCACTTTTTGGGATATTATAATTATCGTGGTAAAAGTGGACCGAGTAATTCATCGCGAGATTGTATGTTGCCACATTTCACACCCTGAGGATGATCGTCCAGTGAAAGTTTTCGAAGCATATGAGATTATTGTCTTTGATGAATGGGTATGTCATTTTGAATGAGTGAAGTAGGGCTATTTCAATAACTCTATACTATTTGGGTCATGAATAGTTTGTAATTTGGTTTTCTTTTTGCATTGAAGCTTACTCGGATGATGCTCGTCATGGATAGCATGTTCGTCCTGCCTCAATTTGTTTCTATTCTAGGAGAAGACAGAACGTACAGGATATCAGACTTCTTGGTGGAATGGTGTGGTCAAGGCATACATGAAAAGTACCACCTTAAACTCCTTCCAAGAAGTGTTGTAGAGCAGCTACCAGTGACGATGCCAAAACACTGTTTCAATCTTTTAGCGATTGACGAATATGCAACAACGGACCACATGATGGCTGAGTTAGTAGGTTCGATTCTATTTTGATTACAATCATGGATACATTTTTCTTTAGACACGTATATTTTATGTCTGATCTGTTCTACCCTGCAGATGTATATGGTTATCTGAAGTCATTTACCTCTAATCCCTTGAAGGATGAGCGGGGTATATTTAACAAGGAGGTAATATTATAGCTTGAAGACAAACAGGGGATGACAATGAGGTACTGATACTATATTTCCCTGACAACTTATTTATCAGCTCGAGGTTGTTAATGGCAAATTGCAGTAATATATGTCCTTTCCTGTCAGTGGTAGTAAGGTGTTCAAATGTTGTTTGATTGGAGAATGTGCTGAGGTCACCATTCGTGCTCATGAGGCAGTTGCAAACTTGGATCGTGTCTTTGTTGTTATTCAGTATGCTACTACAAGCTACAAATACGTTCATGGTGGACCAATCCTGTCATCTTACTTTGATGGCACAAGGTGGTTCTTCAATCCTCCTTGGCCACTGCTTGAGGAGTTGAGGGATGACGTCCTTCGAGAATTCCTTCACTGTGGTGTCATAAATTATGCTGGTGCCCAAAATAGCTATGTCACACTATAACATGTTAGGATTTTACCCCTGTAGTTTGATGTTTTAGTGAGTTATTAGTTAGCCATGTTATTGTTCTTGTCTTAAGTTGTTGGTTTATATAACTTTATTCAAATATATGCATCTTCCTTGAGTTCAATGATATATGTGCTTATTCAAATACATGAGAATTAATTTGACTACAGCAGAACTTGGACTGACTTCCAAGTCCCCGTCCAACGTTGGGTTTAAAAAAATGAAAATATGATATGTTAAAGTCCATTTCATATTCAAGTGCACATATAAAAAGTGGAAATAAAAATGCATTTTTTGAACACTCTTTTTGCTTTGATGCTAACTGAGATGATTGAAAAAAATAACTCATGCAACACTTTGACATCCTGAATTAGTATATCATAAAGTCCCATCCACATAGTGATTGCCTTTACAATTTTCTGATGACACGCTTTAAAGTCATGGGTAAAATCAATTTTAAAATTTAACCTGGACTTAGTAGTCATATATTAAAGTCAATTTTATAATTAGGTACAAATTGAAAACTTTCATTTTTTTTTTTTTGTTCAAAATTTAAAAGTTCCATTTTAAAAATGCATTTTTAGTAAGAAATTTACCCATTCTTCAATCCAAAACATTATCGGGCATGCCTAAGGACTTTATTTTAAAAAAAATAGGGAAGCTTTATAATAAATAACATAAGAGCGTACAGGTGTCTTCAGTTTGACTATGAAAAAATAAAGCTAAATAGGCTACCACCAAGAATCCAAGTACTGAATATTAATTATATTACATGACTGAAAGACAACCCCAGAGACTACTTTCACACCCTGTACTCGGCCGAGAACGTCAATTAGGGTTCGACCATTGTAACCCCCTTCGATAATCAGGCCGGGATTAGTGTTTAATCACATTTAATAATCGAATGAGAAATCCGAAACAATTAAAAACTTTTTGCGGAAACTGTACAACTGGATCTCCATTCATTTCATTCATTAAAACAAATGGCCTGTTTGGTCTGTTACATATACAATATCAGAGTATCAGCACAATTCCCGACGTTCACCCGGGATAATAACATTTAATCCAACATATTGTTCAGGGCATCATCGCCCATCTCAGTATCCATACCGGGGATTACACAAAACTATAGTACTATGATCTATACAATATATTTACATTGATCCAAAATGATAACCAATTCGATATAAAACCAAAATATTTAACTAAGACTACCACTGGCAGCCCTAATCGCCCTTATCCACTTGCTTGCTTTTCGATCCACTTGCCCTGTCTAAAAATGTTATTTGGAAAGAATGAGATTCTAGAGAATCCCAGTAGCAATAGTTTATTTATATGATGCATATATACAAAGCAAGTCACATATATCACAATGCAGCAATCAATATTTGAGACCGGGCTTTCGCCACATTCCCTTCACTATATATAGGTCGGGCTTACGCCACGCCCCTTCACTTTATCTATATTCGAGTCCGGGCTTTCGCCACGTCCCCTTCACTTTCACTGTAATCGATGACTAATGCAAACAAGTAATGCAATACACATGATATAGGATAAAGTGTCACTACCTTGTTCTTTCCGTTCTTATTCAGGCGTATGCCTTCTATGTTCCGGGCAAATATCAAATCCTATAATCATTAAGGACAATAGGTTATTACTTATTCCAATACTCAAATGACTTTAAAACACTTAGTTTTGGTTATCATTAAAGTCCCTTAAGTAGCTATGAAAGTCTCTAACAATCGCCTAAAAGGATCGGGAAACACCGGGTTGGAAACCACTTTTCAAAATCCCAAGGTGCTGAAAACAGGGGGTTGGCTGCAGCCAAGAAACCTCTGGCTGCGGCCAAAACACGCACAAAAGGTTTCTGGCTGCGGCCAAAACACGCACATGTATTGTTAGTGGTTCGTTGAGTGTCCACGGCATGAGCACGCGGAGGTGTTCGGTATGAGACTGAACCAAAGCCCTAAAACAGTAATAACTTTGGAAGTCATACATGTCTTCACGTTCCAAGCGGTTGCAGTAGAAGCCTTCTGACCTTATAATGCCGTATAGACATTTAAGCATAACGTATTGTTTATGATACCACTGAACAGAAGGAATGCGTTCTTGTCTACTTTCAAACGTGTTTATCCATATGTGATGATCTTCACCTTCATATGTAACCCAAATCACAAGTAGTCCACAAGCGATACAAAGGAAATTGACCCCTGTATTTCTCCAGCGACTAAGCAAGTTGAAGAAATCAGTCTCTACAAATGCCTCAGACTTACTCATAGTTCAAGGAAAAGAAGATTACCATCCCTATTGTTCACTCTCAATCACTGCAGCTGGTATTTATCAACTCTTAAGTTGTTGGCCAGGAACAAATGTGAGTTCCATTCTGTTTGTTTAGCGTAGAAAATGATGTTTATCTTGGACTGAAGCAGTGACATGACAAATTAAATGAGTACTTTTAAATAATACAAGCACAGCCTATAGAGTGTGGCTCATATTGACTAAGCCAAAGCCAACCAGAAGATAATATCATAGAAATAGAAACTGATGCCATTGTACTTCTTTCAAGGAATATTGATTTTCCATGTTCCTTTCAGGCCATACATCGATATCGGTGAATATATGCCAAGTCTTATCAATGGAATCTGTTTCCAACTTTATACTCATGTCATATAATTGACATTTATATATGTTCAAAGCATTAAATTATAATTAGCTCATTGCTCAGGCTATGATTTTTACTTTGGTCTGTCTCCCTTTCAACATGTAGCTGAATTTGACTCAGCCATAGCCAAACAGAACATTATATCATATAATTGGAAATTGATGCACTTATACATTCTTCAATGCATGCTGATTTTCCATGTTTCCTTCATTTGAGATATCGAGATGGTCAAGGTCAGAATATTAGGAATATGTGCAATATAAGTTGCTTCTCTCTTTTGTTTTGTTGCTTTTTTCATTATGTATTGTTGCTGCTCCAAGGCTTTGCAGCACCTTACTTTATATGCTTGTCATCTCAGTGTCATTTATATGTCAAAAAAGCATTAACTTAAAATCAGGCAATTATGTTTTCTATATAGTTGGTGTTTCTCTTTTTAGCAACGTAATTGTACCCTTGATAGGTATAGTATGTAAAGACATTGTCATTGCATATCTTATTTCATGTTTTAGGGATATAATCGTAGTTTGCATAAGTCAAGCATAATAAAGGATTGACACTGATATGGAATAAAAATGATATCTCTGTACAGCACATATATCAATTTACCTTTATGATACATACTGCTCCCACAGGCCCTCCTTAGCTACGTTTGACTATCTTGATGGTGTTCGTATGGATATATTCTGTGTTTATTGCAGAACTCCAGGAATTTGGATTGCAATTGGACTTGGAAGTTGAAATATTTTTGAAATAATTGGCGGGGAAGTGGAAACTTATTTCAAATTTGATGACTCCCGCTCAATTTCAAATTTTCTACTACTATATATACCAATGATACTTCTACATTTCAAAACATCACAATTGCTACAATTACAAACAATTATATTTGCAGAAAAGTGTGCAGTCTAAACATCCTCCAACCTTCTCTTTTTTCTTTTGATTGTCATCTCTAAGATTGATATTTTTTCTATTCGTTTATTGAAACTGTATATCAACCTATTTTCTAATGCCTTAATTTTTTTAATTTTGTGTGTAGGTTCAATCATGGCACATCATTCTGTCTCAGTGACTTGCATGACTAGACTGATAGGTGGACTATAATTGTAAGAGTCTTTTGCAAGTGGAATGTGTACCACAAGACGGCCCCTTCTGAGGTTTTCTGTATATCAATGGTGTTAGTTGATGATGTGGTATTATCTAAATCTAACATTTTTACACTTTCTTTCAATAACAATATATCATGACTTTGCTTCTGGACTCTCACTTTATTGCAACACAGGGTAATAAAATACTAGCAAGTGTGTTCAACAAATCCCTCCATGACAAATTTCGTCTGGAGATCACAGAAGGACAAACATATCTATTTGCCAATTTTGTTCTCACTCCAAATGGGAGTCAATACAGGGCTACCAATCATAAGTTTAAGATAACTTTCACCCCACAAACATATGTCTTGCAACAACCTGCTGCAATACCCGTATACTCATACTCATTCATGCCCATTCCTAAAATTATGAAAGCTGATCAAGATCATCAAGTCGACTATCTCATTGGTTGTTATTCAATTTCTCTACCCTCCATGTTTAAAATGTTTACTTTAACTATTTTTTATATTTAATGAGTGAAAAAATTAGCAACTTCTTCATCATCTTCTTGACTTCATTTCATGGCAGATGTTATGGCATTTGTTCGAACCATGGGATCACTTGAAGAATTTCGTAGGGACAATGAGACAAAGAACAAACTACGGATGGTTTTGACTGATTCTGAGTAATAGTTGTCATTCTTTATTTGACTTGAATTTTTTTCATTACTCCTCAGTCTTTTTATTGACTACAACCATATTTTTAATATTTTTAGGGAGTATGATGTGGACTGTGTATTATTTGATGATTGTGCTTCTGATGCCTTCATGGTGCAGCTACAAAATAGTGAAAACCCTGTTGTTGTGTTATTAAATCTTGCTAGGGTTGGCTTCTCTGAGGATGGTAACATCTCATCTGCAATAACATTTTGTATTCTAATTCCATAACTTTATTAATCAATTATATGAACGGTTTAAAATGAATCTACCTCATGACATTGTTTTGTAGAAATTCCAATTGTTTACAGTAGCTTCAATGCTACACATGCATCATTTAACCCTCCTATAAAGGAAGTGAAGCAATTTATTGAAAGGTTGGACTCATCCCATAAGACTCAAATTTGTTTTTGTTCATATCTTGATTATTACTGACTTACACATGTGAGTAACTACTACTATATTTTCTCTCCATTTAAGCAGTTGCAATGATGGATTTCCTCCAGTCATGACCACAATGAGTCAACCTATGCCATCACAGTCAACCCAGTTATCAAATGGGACCCCCTTGCATGGACAAACTAAGATTACTATTTCCCAAATACCTTCTCAGGAAATTGTTAGTGACATGTGTTTTTATTGTTTTTATTCTCAAGATATTGTAAGTGGAATGATCTATGAAATGATGTATTGATGATTGAAAAAACATTGGTTTACTTTAAGTAATCTATTGTCCATTAATCTATTGATCATTAACAGGGATCATCTTTTGTCATTGCGTGTGAAATTCAAAAGCTTGAGACAAGGTATGGTTGGACTTATGATGGATGCTCAAAATGTGGCACCAAGGCAAATTCCAATAACTTTCTTTTGGTTTGTCCTAACTGTTCCGGAAAATATCAGTGCAATATTGAACCTAAGTAAATTCCATTCCTTACCATAGCTGCCTACATAATTGCATGTTTCAATTTATAAAGCAAATTACTGATGCATTCATTTCTGCACAAGCTTAAAATTCATTATGTAGTGAGAGACAAAATTGGTTCTGCTTCAGTGATTTTCTGGGATAAGCTAGCTATGCAATTGTTTGAGAAAACAACAACTGAGATGAAATACATCCTTAAAGAGGTCATTTATCATCAATATCATCTGCATACAACTTAAGTTTCTATTGCAATAGTGAATACTAATTTAAAAAACTATCTCATTTTCAGGAAAAGCATGAATATGACTTCCCTGATCAGTTGGACCATCCTGTTGGTAAGAATGTGCTACTGAAACTCAAGATGAATTAGTATAACAAAAAGCATCCCACTTCCAGCATTAGTGTTGGTCAATACACTATATGTGAAGACTTAATGAACCAATTCAATGCAGCAACTGCTGAGGTTATGAATGCTTCACACTTATTAGATGTCAATAATTGGCTCTATTAAACTGTTTCTTACAAAGTACATTCGTCGGAATTATTTTTAATTATCACACTGAGTGGAATTACTTTCTACCATATTTATATTTTTTAGGACGTTCAGTCTAATAAGGAGGTGACTCAAGCCCATGAAATTGCTGAGGAAGGAATTGTTCAACTTGCAGATCAAAATACTAATGTAGAGGTTTCACGTACTGAAGAGTTTATAATTAATAACCTCTCTCATCATGTGCCACCTCCTCCTGTTAAAGGGAAAAGAAGGACCAGTGTTAAGAGGTCTGTTGCCAAGGATGATTCAACCAGTACATCTCAAATCAACCCTGCATTAACAACTGATGAAAGAGTGTCAAAGTTTGTCAAGCAAGAGAAGTAGTTCCTAGAGTAGTTGGGTTTTCTTATGATCTGTTGTTTCCAGATGTTTAAATGTATCAAGTTTATCTATGTTTTACTTTATCTTCAACTATCTTATGTTGTAGTTTGGCTCTTCTAATCTTTCATATGTCTTAGGTTGTAGTGTGTCTTCTTTCATCTTTCATATCAGCTGTAATGTTTCAAATATCGTTTAATGTCAAGTTTAATTAATTTCTGCCTTTCCTGAAGTGCCATTGCCAATGTCAATCATTGTCAAGCTTCTGGGTCAGATCATAAATATATGCAGGGTTAAACATTTTCTGCTACTTAACCAATAAATTCAGAGTAGTTTGTTAATTTCCATAATTCGCATGTTACATTAAAGACAATAAATCAAACATATATATATATATATATATATATATATATATTTTTAACCCAATAAATCACACATGCAAAAATTTTTGCAATGATAACCAACGATCTAATTAATTACTATTGTATTCATTTTTACAGACATGTTCAATCATAACAAATTCATAATAGCAACTCAGTTTCCATAATCTTCATGTTACCATTAACGCAATGGATCAAACACATACAATTATATATATTCATTTTATATATTTTCCAATATTAAACATTTCCAATCTTTTATTGCTCAATCTCTTTACACAGCAAATCTCCTCAACTGCTAAACATAATTTTGGATGAATAAAACCATAAATATAATAAGAACCCAAGTTAGAGTATTGACCCTCCAGTTCTCATATGTTGTTATTTTAAATTTAATTTAATTAACACCTTATCTACTGTAGTTTGTTATTTTACTTCACATACTCCCATATATATAGTTCATATTACCTTATATATGTTTAACTTTATAATACCCTCCAGTTCTGATCTAACCAGTGTAGTTATTTCGTGACCCTCCGTAGCCTCCAAGAACTATGTTGTTCAAGAAATGACCTATGGGCAAAATGTTTCAACATGGCAGCTTTTACTAAATATCATATCTGCAAAACATATACCTTTTTGTGGGACCAATTGGTTCATAAAATGGGCCAACTTCTATAAATAAAATACCAACCTAATGCCCTCTCATCCAAAATGAACTGATAAAACTTCAGAATCTATAGAGGAAACAAGTATAAGAATAAGATAGTTCCATTTGTCCAACCCATTATTTCTTGAACAACATAAAAAATTTTGATACAGACATAACAATAATTGTAGAAAAGGCAGTAAAGAAGGGCCAATGCAGACAAAAAGGATCAATCATGAAAATAGAAATCTCTATATATTCCTAGGAGGCGGTTGGAATAAAATACAGCAAAAAGGTTTGCAAAGGAAACATAGCCAATAACACACATGCATTTGGCCTAGACATGGCTCTATTGTTGCTACTTTTTGGACCAACTTTTATAGATGAAGACAAACATATGTTGCAGTAGACATTACTAGATAGGTCATATTTTTTGTTTTGTGTAGCAAGGTCATTATCCCATTTAGGCTTATACAGTGAAGGTTTTTGCCAAATTATTATTCAGCTAACAAATGGTCTCTTGAAAATTATAGTTTCTTCAATTGATAACGGTGAAGCATGCCTCTGCTTATGAGATTATTATTCATATTCACATTCTCAACATTTCTGTCACAAAATTGTCACTTTGTTCCTCAACTCTCCAATCCTAATACAGAGACCATTCGTTGATGCTACAATGAGTCCCAGCCCATCAAATCAAAGAACTCCAGAGACGGATCTTCAAAAACATGTAACTGCTTCGCTTAGTTCAAGTATCATTGACACAAACCAAATTGGAAATCGTATGTTTTACTGTATCATATGATTGCATAACTAAAAATATCTTTCCATAATGACACTTCATTGATTATAATAGATTCAAACCATGATAAGCATACTCAGCCATCTATGGTTGTTAGTCATGCACTTGAAAGTTTTCAGTTTAAACAGCAACGAAGATCATCCGCTCTGCAAGATATCAAGAATGTTGCATCAAACTTGGCAAATCGTTTTCACAATGGTACACATATAAAGTGATTTTCGTTTTCAATGTATTGTTGTTAAATAGATTTTTGTATTTTCCTATTTCTTTCCTCAAGGCTTTAAAAAAAACATCGTAGTGATAGATCTAGCAACTATTAATTTGTTTCTTAATCATGTATTCATCCCTATTATTCAGATGAATGAAATCTATGTATTTAATGATTAATAATGAATGATAAATTACAGTTGCTAGTCCAATAGTAAGTGATGCACATGCAAGGTTTGGTTCTTCATCTAGAGTTGTAGATCTAGCAACTGACGAGAATACACAGCCATATGCGATATTTAGGCCGTTGCAAGATCGTTGCAAGTAAAAGAGGAAGAATGTGGCACTTCAAGACATAACAAACGTATCATCAAACCTATCTAATCAGTTTAAAGGTATTTTTTTTAAATGTATTTTCCACTTATTGTTATGCATTATGAACGATGAGTGTGGTTTTTAGCTTACTCTCATCATGCCTTTTGTGTTAATTTCATTCTTTTTCCTCCTTGATTTTTAGTTTAGTAGTTGTCTTACCATAGCTAATGTTGCTTTTTTTATTTTGTTGTATGACCTTTCTCATTAAAACTTTACCCATTTAGAACACTTAAACTTGTCCTACATATTGGAAGTTCATGAGCCTCAAATTGCTTATGTATAATCTTAACCACATATGAATTATGGAATATAACTGTTGTATACATATAATTATCCCTGCGCATGCTTCTTAGCTCTTCAACACTCCCACATACAGTTTAAGTTTAAGTCATCATTATTTTTAAGTCTTATAGTAATAAAATTCATTATTTGATAAAAATTATCAGCAAAAAATAAACAAGTTGGTTATCATATTATTGTTACCTCATATATTGTGCATTTTCCTTACTTAGGTTGTTTATCCTCTTTGCTTTTTAGTTCAAAAGTTGTGTTCTTTTTTTCAATACCTTAATTTGCCATATACATTTTGGAAGCAATAAAAATTTTCTATTGATGACATGTTCCTCGATTGGGTTAATTATCAACTTAACCGTGTGTTTATTGTTTTCTTTTCATTATACTTCATGAGACACCACACAACAATCAATAAAAAAACCTTACATACGTAAGAGTGTTAGATGGAGGGGTTTAGAAAATAACAATGACATACCAGCAAGGACAAGGAGAAGAGTCAAACAAACAACACATGAAGGTTAATGTTTACTAATATTTGATGCACATATGTTTAGATTATTAGGGAATATAATATTTACTGTTGATTATGTTACTAATATATATACCTAAATCATATTATGAAAATAGTTATAACACAAGAAATTGCTTCTCCATCGGTACAAATGGCATTTCATAACCAACTATGTTAGCCTTCAAATGAATATACACCTGTCAATGTAATAGGTACGCTGCTTTCTTGAACTTATAATCCTATAAATCCATTAAATATAATATCAAATATATATGTCTAATAAGGTTTCCTGAATATGAAGATCCATCTCGAGCAACATATTACAAAGACATTGATTTTCAATTTCATCTTAGTGATAATAGTGATGATGAAACTAACGTTGCATCATATGAAGATCAAGGTATTATTAAATACTTAATGTTAAATTTAACACATGTAGTTTTACTACTATTAGTATATAACAATGTTTAATGCTTAACGTTGGGTACCAGGTGAAGTAGTACCAACGTTTATTGAGACAGACATCAGCATAAGGGCTGACAACACATCTGAGTATGAAGGTGAAAAACCATATTTATTAACTTCAAGCAAATTTTAGATAGTCATTATCTATTTTCTAATTTCTAATTCTCACTGCTTTATCTTAAATTATGTTGCAGGATACTTAGATGAGGGAGATCCAATGTATGAATGCAAATTTTGTGGAGCATTGTTTTGGTATAACGAACAAGTTCGAAAGGACAAAAATCAAAGGGAAGTTAACACATTCTCTCTTTGTTGCTTGAAAGGAAAAGTTGTCTTACCTAATATGAAGAAGCCTCCACCGTTGTTTGAGAAGTTATTCTTTGATAAGAAAACACTCCAATCAAAGAACTTCTATGAAAATATAAGGCAATACAACAACATGTTTGCCTTTACATCAATAGGAGGGAAAATTGATCATTCCAAAAATTCTAGAAGCGGCCCTTACTCATTTGTATTGTCAAGAATGAATTATCACAATATTGGGAGTTTATTACCACCAGAAGGCTCTAGACCTGTGTACTCCCAATTATACATTTTTGACACAGAAAATGAAGTCTCTAATCAAATTTGTACGGTCAAAAATAATCATGCAAATATTAATTTAAGCCACTTTAAATGCAAACTACTATCTTTATACCTCACTATTTGTGTCTTTACATTTTTTCAGCAAATTTCAAAAGGAATCTTCCATTGATCCAATCATTGTTCATCAAATCAAACAACAATTAGATGAAGTTAATCCACTTGTGCAACAGTAACGACTTGATTCTTCAATCCTATCTAATCCAACACCTTTGCCCTTGAAGTTGTGTTTGATTGGCACAAGACAAAATGATAGTCGCACTTATAATATGCCAACTGCTTCAGAAATTGCAGCATTGGTTGTTGGTGATATAGATATGACATATCATGTTATCATTGTTAAGGAGCATTCTAGTACTCCCCAGCGAATAAATGAATTACATGCATCTCACTTAGCACTTCAGTATCCTATGCTTTTCCCATTTGGTGAAAATGGTTATAGAGATGATATTGAACACAGAGAAGAAAAACTTAGTACTACTAAGACTAAAAAAAGGCTTAGCATACAGGAGTTCTTTAGCTATAGGCCCATGACAAGGGAAAATGAAATATCAACACTTCTTCATGCTTCAAGATTATTCCAACAATTCATTATTGATGGATACACAATGATTGAGTCGCAAAGATTACTTTCAGTTAGAACTCATCAAAAAGAACTCAGAGCTGATTTGTATCAAGGATTATCTGATGTGGTTGTACGAGGAGAAAGGAATGTCGTATCCACTGGCAAGAGGATTATTATCCCATCATCATTCACGGGGGGATCAAGATATATGATACAAAATTATTAAGATGATATGGCTATTTGCAAATCAGAAGGGTATCCAGATCTGTTCTTGACATTCACATGCAATCCCGCTTGACCAGAAATTCAACGATTCTGTAAGAAACATGACTTGAAGCCTTCTGATTGTCCAAACATAATATCTAGGGTATTCAAGCTCAAGCTAGACTAGTTGATAAAGACGCCAAAGGAGAAAAAATATTTGGAGCTATCCGTGCAGGTTAGTAAGTTTTCCCAAATTGAGTTTAACATTTTGCTATTTTAAGTTACAATTTATAGCCATCAACCATTATTATTATCAATTGTAGCTGTACTTATTTTTCCATTAAATTTTGATGTATAGAAATATATACCATAGAGTTTCAAAAGCGAGGACTTCCATATGCTCACATACTATTATTCCTGGTGGCAAAAGACAAGATAAAGGACCCAGACACAATTGACAAATTCATTTCTGTTGAAATACCAGACAAAAACAATGATCCTATTCTGTATAATTTGGTGAAAAAGTATATGCTTCATGGTCTATGCGGGCAAGGTAACCCAAAGTCACCATATATGAAGGATAAGAAGTGTACCAAGTACTTCCCAAAGAAATTCATCCAAAACACCTCAATTGATGAAGATGGGTATCCTACATATAGACGGAGAGATGATGGGAGAACAATTGAGGTGAAGGGTATCCCTTTAGACAATAGGTACGTTGTCCCATACAATCCCAAGTTACTAAAGATATTTCATGCATATATGAATGTTGAGAAATGCAACCACTCCACTGCTATTAAGTACCTATTCAAATATATCAGTAAACGTAATGATAGAGTAGTGGCTAGAATTTTTGATCGTAATAGTAATGTTGATGGTCAATCTGTAGTTGACGAAATACAACAATACTATAGCTATAGATATGTATCTTCATGTGAAGCTGCATGGCGTATTTTTGGGTTTTCTATTCATCACAGGAGTCCTCCGGTTGAAAGATTAAGTTTTCATATACCAAACCAACAGTATGTCATATATGAAAACATAGATGATGTCATTGAGTTGTTGGATAAGCCACGTGTTTGTTAATCTCAATTCCTTGCCTGGATGAAAAAAAAATGATGATGATGATGATGACGAATTTACACGTACTTTGACCTATATTGAGTTTCCTAAGCATTATGTCTATGACAGGAGCAAACGAGAATGAAAACGTAGGAAAAAAGGAAATTCAATTGGTAGGATTACGCATGTATCACCCTCTTCAAGTGAATTATATTACTTACGTGTTCTACTCACTCAAGTCAGGGGTCCACGTTCATTTGATGATATCAAAACCGTTGATGGTGTTGTCCATACTACCTTCAGAGATGCATGTTATGCACGTGTTCTATTGGACGACGATAGAGAATTCATTGTAGCCATCAAAGAAGCATCAATATGGGTATCTGGTACTTCACTTAGAAAACTTTTTGTTAGCATGATGCTATGTTCCTCTTTACATTGTCCTGAGTATGTTTAGAGGGAGACCTCAAAACTACTTTCTGAAGATTTATTATACATCCCTCGAAATGATCCCATATCTTCAAGTAAGTTTACATAGGATTATCATTTATATTTCATCCATATATACTTTTATTCATAGATAGATATGATTTTATTCTACTGTATTCTAAATTTAAATTTCTAAAATGTAGGTGTCACTATATCTTTGTTTGACAAGGAGTAGATGGCATTGAAGGAAATAGATTCTTTGTTACGAAAAAATGGAAAGAGTCTTATGGACTTCCCTCCTATGCCATTATCCGAAGACATCCATGTAGTTGATGTGTCGAATCACCTTATCATGCAGGAGTTGAGCTATGAAATAAATGCTTTAAGTCTCCAAGCAGATAAACTTGTGAGCTCCTTAAATTATGAGCAAAAACAGATTTTTGATATTGTCATGGCATCTGTGCACAAGGGGAATGGAGGTTTCTTTTTCGTTTATGGATATGGCGGAACTGGGAAGACATTCTTGTGGAATGCATTGACTTCATTTCTTAAAGCAGCAAAAGATATTGTACTCACAGTTGCATCGAGTGGGATTGCCGCAACCTTACTACCATCGCACATTCAAGGTTTGCCATTCGAATTCAATTTACAGAATCCTCAGTCTATTCAATAAAACAAAACTCTCCTTTAGCAAACCTCATACAATGCACAAAGTTGATTATTTGGGATGAGGCCCCTATGGTTCAATGTTATTGTGTTGAGGCATTTGACACCTCACTAAGGGATATCATGCATTGTGATAGGCCCTTTGGAGGGAAGTGCATAGTTATGGGAGGTGATTTCCGTCAAATATTACCAGTCATCCCGAAAGGAACAAGAGCAACTATTATTAATGCGTGCATTAATTCTTCACACTTATGAGATCATTGCAAGATAGTTCACCTTACAAAAAATATGCGATTGACTTCTTCGTCATCAACCACTGACAATGCAAAATTGGCATGGTTCTCACAATGGTTATTGGATGTCGGTGATGGAAAATTAGGCAACTCACAAGATGGTATTGCTGAAATTGAAATCCCAGATGAATTGTTGCTATCAAATTGTCAAGATCCAATTCATGCCATTGTTGAATCAACGTATCCTAAGATCTTTGATCATTTACATTCAAATGATTATTTCAATGATAGGGCCATATTAGCGCCAACCATTGAAACAGTAAATCGCATCAATGACCATTTGTGTTCCATACTTCAAGGAAATGCCCATGAATTCTACAATTGCGACTCTATTTATAAGTCTGATAAAGATAGTGATGGCTTTGACAACTTGTACACGACAGAGTTTCTTAACACAATCAACAACTTTGGTCTGCCTCCACATAAGCTAACGTTGAAAGTAGGAGCACCGATTATGTTGCTGAGGAACATTGATCAATCATCTGGATTATGCAATGGAACTCGCCTCCGCATAACTCAGTTGGGGAAGACTATTATTGAAGCAATGACCTTAAATAGGTCACACCCAAAACAAAAGGTCCTCATACATAGAATGTATATGAATCATTTTGAAAGTCGATGGCCATTCCGCATGCAACGAAGACGATTCCCAATAACACTTTCCTTTGCTATGACTATCAACAAAAGTCAAGGGCAATCTCTACGACATGTTGGATTGTATCTTTGCAAACCTGTATTTACACATGGGCAGTTGTATGTTGCATTGTCCAGAGTTAAAAGCATGGAAGGTTTGAAGATAGTTGTGGATGATAATGACAATAGGGACAAGAGGACTACCAGGAATGTTGTGTACCAAGAGGTATTTAGAAATGTTAATTAAATGTAGTAGGAATAGTTATAGTAGACTGTTTTTTCATTCTTACATATTTTATCCTTAATTATACTATGTGTAATGTATGGAACTCAATGCTTTAATTTCAGTCAATTGATGGAAAGTAGGATGTAATTTTTCTATAAGCACAAGCACTCCGTGCAACGCACGGGGAGCACAAGCTAGTTTTTATAATGCTGATGACTTTTGTCCTATTGTGTTGTGACAAAAGTTATGAATGGCACGGGAGGCTAGGAAAATTTGGATTTGGCTTGCATCCGCTGCCCAGCGGTCCGTTGCCAATCCTTTTCTCCCAAACTACACCATTTTGGTGTATTTTTGGGTTGGGGCTGATTTTTTTTTGAATGATGTTTAATATTTTAAAGTATTTTTTTAGACTTATCTAATATCTTAAAATATTTTTTAAGTAACGTGCAATATCCTAAAATAATTTTTAGTGATTTAACCCCTTAAAATATTTTTTAATTATACCTAGTATGTTAGCAGATTGATTGTAATTTTACCTTTAATGTACTTTTTTAGCTCCAAAAATTACTTTAAAATATGGGCATAACAAAACAGTGTAGTTTGGAAGAAAAGGATTGACAGCGAACGCAAGCCAAATCCAAAAAATTTGGGCATAACAAATTGATTTTTTAGTTTTTACGCTATTGGTTAGTGTTCTTTTTCTAGAGAAAAATTTAATTTTTATAACTTCATTTTTAAAATCGTTTCAAGTGAAATTAAATTAGTAGACAAAAATTGTAATTGAATGTTTATAATTTGAATAATGTTAAATTATACAAATTTTATCCAACATTGACTCAAATGCAAATAAGCTTCTTGACTTTTAAAGCCCAACAAAAATAAAATTTCTTTTATTAAAAGCAAAATGATACTCCCTCCAGTCCTAATTATAAAACAACATTTAAAAGTTGATCTTGATCTTAATTATAGGACAAAATTCTAATTTTTGTCAATTTCTTCCCAAAATACCCCCTATTGATACTTTCTCAATAATAATTAAACACTATAATAATTTAAGAATACACATATTTATTTTATAAAGTGAGTAACTCATTAATGCCACATACACTTCAATTCTACTATTTTTTTTTAAATTTTAAATTTTAAATAAGACCATTTTAGGAAAATAAATATAATTAACTAATTTAATAACTATCCTTAATTTCTTTAAAATCAGGTAAACATGTCCTATAATTAGGATCGTAGGGAGTATTAATAAGATTGTTTCCCTAGAAGAAAAAGAAATAGGACAAGAGTGCAAATTTAAAAGCTTGAATACAAAAGAGGGCTTTGTTATATGAATATCAATTCCTGAGAGAGAGAGAGAGAGCAAATGGTAGATGTTCTGCTAAATAGTAGATCTCAACTGGTGCCACAATAGATCCAAGAATATAAGTTTTTTTTTCCAGTACCGATTACATGCAACACTTCCTCCTTGGATGGGGGCACAATATTTGAGTTGAGTTACCGATCCATGTCAAGGCACCACAAAAGCAAAATGCAACAAATATGATACGATGATAGTTCGGCTTCTAAATAAATATGTTAATGTGGCAAAAGAGTGTTCCATTCTACTTCTAATGTTAAGAACATCCTTCCTTCTATTCTTTTTTATAAGAATCCGATAACCAAATTATGCGATTTAAGACAAAATAATTAAAATTGGTTTAAAGTAATAAATACATAGGAAATCGACTACTTTTTCTAAGTATACCCTTATTTATAAGGAGGGGGGGAGAGAGAGAGAGAGAGAGAGAGAGAATAATAATGGGAGAAAGTATGAAAGAGAATGTATTATGTGAAAAAGATGAGAAGAGAAAATATAATTAATTAGGGTCAAAAATGCTAAAAACACGTTAACTGTTCATACTTCATAGTTCATACAACCCCAAGTGAAATCTTATAAAAAGGATCAAGACAATTTAAATTTTAGACTCTTGTAAAAAGAATTGGAGAAAGTGATACGTTACCTAAGAAATATTCCTTAAACTTCTATTTTTTGGCAAATAACTTTCAAAATTTAGAGATATGCACCTAAAACTTCAATTAAAAATGCAAATAAACCCCTTATCATATCACATTATTATAATGAACAAATTGACTATAAGAGTTATTTGCATAGATGCAAAATCATAGAGCTTTGTTGTGAAAGTGTTAAAAATCATGAAGATTATCTATACATATCCAACTTTCAAGAAAATGGAGTAAAATTTAGTCTTTAAATAATGGGGAAATTACAATGAGGTCTCAAAGAAGAGACTTAATTATCAAGAAGCCCCAATAACAAGTGAGGAATATAAACTTATAAATTTCTTGTACTATCATTACATGCTCTTCAAATGTTAGACTACAAATGGAGCCCAGCTTTCGAGGCCAATACCTGAAAAACTACATTTCTAAGTAAAAATTTTAGATATACTCCTCTGGTCCTACATATAAAGCAAAGGGAAAGAATGTTTGATCCTATTTATGAGTCACATCATCAAAGAAGAGACTTCATTTTCAAAGTCCTAATAACAAGTGAGGAATATAAACTTATCATTTCTTGTACTGACACTTATCATTATAAGCTCTTCAAATGTTATTGGATATTTTAGTAATTAATCTCTTGTTTTGGACCTCATTATAATTCTCCCAATTTAGATAATGCTGGTTATAATCACAATATACTATTTGTGTTTGTGAGTACAACTAGAAGCTACATTCACAAATCTGTAACTTATGGATCTATTCATACTGTGTAACAATTTTCTTATATTTACTTTAATTCAACTTATGTGACTACTAAATCATAGATCATTATATATGCCGATTTAATAATAAGTAACTTTCAAACATCGATCAGGGTTATTCCCCAATTGGGCAATCAATAATAACATCAAGCCTTATTCCACAAAGTAGGATGGTTATATGGATCCACGACATCATTGTGCTCTATGGCAAACCGGTAATATAAAAGAAAGTAATTCTATCAAATTCAAGTACTCTCACAATTCTTCACATAAAACAGTCTTTCAGCTGCAAAACTATATTTGAAACATAAAAAATATATATTTCCAAATAAGGAAAAATTCACAACAAACCATTGGACCCCTCTTAATAAGGATTTGGCCAGGGCGAGAGAAGGATGTAATAGTAGCATAACAGAAAGAAATGCCACAAGCAAAAGTGGATATTTTGAGGGAAGCTTGAAGGATCACTACAGATAGATACTCGACCTTGTGGGGGTAGCAAAACGTATATTACGGAGGACCCCGAGGAAAGGGATATTCTTTTTTTTTTTTTTTTAAGAAAAAGAATTGCATGATTGAATCTGTATTTGTCAGAAATAATTCCATAGGATATCTCCAGAATTACCTGTCATAGTAGGACTCATCATCAAAATTATTTCACAGCTTCAAATTTCTGCAGAAGAGAGCTCATTGGAGCTCTAGACACATCTGCATATGAAAGTAAAAATTTAATTAACTATCCAAACTGAAAAATTAAGACAGAAAAGTAGAAAAGCAGAAGGTAGTCATGATCAAAAGGTGGCAAACCTTCTATATTCTTGAGGTTTTAGTTCTGTATTGTGATTGTAATGTGTGTTTGTGTAGTCTTTATTCAAGACATTTTGTTCGTCTTTGCTCAGTGCTCTGAAACTGCAATCCATACGTCACTCTATCAGAGTCTTTTGAAACATCTGTGCTGTTCAGTATTCTGTAACATAAGTATCAATAGCGTTTTCATCATTCTGTGGTTGTTCTCTACATAGCACATTTGGCAATCTGTTCAAGGGAAAACGTCAAGGCCCTCACAAGTATTTTAGTAGTCGGATATAGTTACAGTCACATTTAACCTCCAATCTTAAACAAAGGGTTAGTTGCAATTGGAAGCAAATATCACAATAGCTAATTGCAAGTTCCCTCAATCCATTTCCCTACACCACCAATGAGCCCAAGATGAAATCCATGAAGTGAGAAAAAAAATCTATCATCAGCATTTCTTCAGATTAGTGTACCTTGGAAACATAAAATTGCAGTAAGACAAGACTAATTTACAAGTTATCTGAATAATGAAAACCAAGTTAGACTACAAATAGAGCCCAGCTTTCAAGGCCAATACCTGAAAAACTACATTTCTAAGAAAGTAAAATTTTAGATATACTCCTCTGATCCTACATATAAAGTAGAGAGAAAGAATGTTTGATCCTATTTACGAGTCACATCATCAATTTTTTTTTTTTTTCACGTGAATGTACAATTTTATGCTTTATTTATTATTGTGTAAACTTTGTTTTCATGAGGTATAATGTATATTAAATAGGAATAAAGTCAGAAAGTTGTTAAATTTTAAAGCACAATCACCGATAAATGAGGTTTAAGATTTTTCTTAGTTTTGGCAAAATATGCTGGAAGTAACTTATAAAATAGGACCAGCAGAGTATGTCAAAAATCTTAATGTATTTTTCAGGCCCACAAGTAATCACTTGTATCAAGATAACAATTACTCTAACAAATCCAGTAAATATTCATCCTTTAAATTATATGAAGGAAACTCACATGTTATGATCACAACTTTAAGACAATTAAGATGATAATGAGAACAGCCGTAAAATTACTAATAGTACAACTGACATTTGTATACTAAAAAAAAGCCGGTGAATTGTTATTCCTCCATATCTAATCCAGAATGGGTCATCTATTACTTCCAAAAGCTGAAGAGCATCTACAATACCAAATTAACTAGTAGGCTTCACCATTTTTCTAGAAGACAATTATCCTGTTAACCCTAATCCTAGTTACAGGAAAACAAAAGTAATCATATTCTACATGGCTCCAGCGAGGATCCAAGTTTCATGTTACTTAAATATACACCCCAAACACATTTGAAGGCCATTAATAGGGGGCAAAAACGAAAGGCCGAATGAAAGAATTAACTATTACACATTACACAATGGAGGTAAAAGACATTTTATGCACCTTCACCTTGAGAAATAAGCAGCTTTGCAAAAGCAGAGGGAGATCACATACTTAGTTTCCCCAGCTTCTACACCTGCTGAAAGAGAAGCAGGTGAATCATCTCAGACAAAAGGATTTATAAGCTGATTCCCCCGAGTCATCTTCAATCAGAGGATCTATATCTGGCTATTTCTTGTGCCCTTTGAACCTCGAAAGTAGATGGGCATACTTTCCCTTTTCCACCATCTGTTTCATTACTTCATGAGCCTCAGGAAGCTTTCTAGCTTTCTTCAAACTACTTAGTAAGGAGCTGTACACAACAAAATTTGGATTACAACCTTTAACCTCCATTTCTATGAGCATTGAACATGCTTCATCAAACTTTCCTGCCATACACAATCCATGAATCATGGAATTGTATGTGAATACATTTGGGATTTGTTGTTTAGAAATCATCTCATGAAACATTTCTTGAGCTTTCTCAATCTCACCAGCCACCACATATCCGGTGATCATCACCGTGTAAGCCACCACATCTGGCATGCATCCATTCTCTATCATTTCATCGAAAAAATACTTGCAAGCATCCACATTCCCGGCTCTGCTCAGTCCATCAATCAAAGTGGTGAAATGAAGAACAGTTGGCTCTATACCTGATTCTCTCATGTGATTTAGCAGATTAAGAGCTGCAAGTGGCTTGTCTCCTTTACCAAGAACGTGAAGAAGAAAGTTGTAAGTATGAAAATCTGGAGAAAATCCATTTCTACCCATTTCATCAAGCAAACTGTGGAACTGATCCAACTTCCCAAGTCTGTACTTGGCATACATGACAATATTATAAGTTAAAATATCTGAGGGAAGACCCTCAAGTAACATCTGTTGATGAACCCACTCAACTAACTTGTACTGCTTTAGATTTAGAAGACAATGAAGGATTGCATTGTAGGAGTGCTTAAAGGGCCTATAGTGAAACATATCTGATTTTAAGAACGTCTCCACCACTTTCTTCGCGAAGCCTAGCTCACCACAAGTACAAATCAAAATGCGAAATGTTTGTGCAGTACTAGGGATTCCTTTCTCATTCATCTCATCAACTAGCCTCCACATTGCTTTAAACTCTTCACACTCTGCAAATATCTTCATAAGTAAGTGATACGAATCAGCAGTATGCTGGTAATTCTGCTGCTGACTGCACCAAACAAAAAATTTATACGCCAATTTTGCGTACCTGGTCTTATTTTCACAACCTATGTTTTTCAAAATACAAAAGAGAACTTGTCTCACAAGAAGACCAGATGGTCTTACATGCAACTCATTTAAAACCAGTCTGGCATCAATTCCAGGACCATCCTGTCGAAGAACTTCAAAAACCCGCTCAGCATCCATCTTCACGCTTTCTAAGAATCCTTGTCTAAGTGAAAAATGTTTCTGGTTATTGTTGTCATCCTCATGCCAATTATGACTTCTATTTCTAACTGCATCATAGTCCGATTGATTCCACATTCTTCTCAAAGGTTCCTCAACAAATTCAAATCCACTTTCAACACGGTCACCATGAAAGGGCTGGTCACATAGATTGCGAGAAATAGCAAAACAATATGAAAACTTGTGGACTATCCTTGGACCGACTAGGGCTAAAGAAAACATGGTATAAACCCATAATCTCTACAACTCTGCAACAGGCGAAAAACACAATTTACTCCCTGCAACTCTCAAAATAATTGTGCCAGGAGAAAAAATAAAAAATAAAAAAGGGGCCACGCCGATAAGGATAGGGCTGTGGAAGGCCCGGAAGAGATGGAGGCGAGGGGGTTAAAATATAATTGGAGATAGCTTGGGATATGGGGCTGCAGAAGATTCAATAGAGGCGGATACAGATGAGATAGCAGGGGAAAGATAAAATTAGTACCTTTGGTGCTGCTTATGGGCTTAGATTTTTGAATTGATGAGCAGAGATAGGGAGATTAAAGTGAAGAAAATTCACAGGGATGTGAATAGGTGTACAGATGCCCTGGCAAAAATGAGTTTTTGGGCTGCAAATCATAGCACAACACTTTTAAGAAGGCAATAATTAACTTGAGGGAATTATCATATTCAAGTGCATAATAATCCTATCGCAATCAGAATTATATGCTAGAATGGATAGTCTTATATGCAAACGGATAGTCTTATATGCTAATAACGAATGGATAGTCCTATATGCAAAATAAAAGAAAAAAGTATAAGAAACAAACATAAACAATATATGCCATTCAGAATTATTTTCTTGCCAAACATTTTTAAAACAGGGGTTGAGGTTTGACAATTCTATTATAAAAATTTTTTATCACTTCATGAACATGAGCACGTGATGGAGTTCATATGCTAAAATGTTGGAATATATCCAAGCTATGTGCGTCATATCACTATCATAGAATGCATAAGAAAATTTGCTAAGGATATTTTCGCAAACCAGTTGGAAATATGAGTCAACAATACTTTCATTAATCCAAAGGTAAAGCTCAGTTCAAGAGACGACATAATATATCTGGGTTTTCATCAGCGATACAAATTTCTAGTATGAGGAGAGAAAGAATAACACCTTTCAGATAAAAGCCCTTCTTTTCAAATCTGCTGATAATCTCACCAATCTGAAAAAAGGAGAACCTTTAGAAACCACTTCGTTTCAAGAGGCTACAAAAGTACATAACAAATACTGAGGAAATTATCTTTAAATACTTTTCTTTTTTGCGTAAGCAAATTAACAGCTATCTGATTTGCATAAAGCGATATAAAGGATAGTCATAGGAAGGAAAAGAGAGAATGAACCGAGAACATATAATGAAGACCAAGAGCAAACAGAAAAGTACCAAATTCCAAGTTCAAACCTAGAGACGGAGGGGTGAGGGCGATAGGGGAGTGGCGAGACAGCGACTGAGGAAGAATAAGATTAGGGCTTAATCAAAGTTACTCTTTCGCTCACAGTCTGTGATGATGGAAGAGGAAAGTCCAAATATCTCTGCGAGTGCGGGAGGCGACAGCCGAGAGCCCAGAGTGATGAGGAGTGGGAGCGACAAGTTGAAAGGTGGAGAGAGTAGAACAACGAGGAGGGAGGCATCCGGAGGCCTACGAGGAGGGACGCCGCCAGAGCTCGACGAGGGGGAGGCGGAGAGATGACAGAGCCACGAAGGCAGAGGAGAGTCTCGAGTGAACATAGAATGAGGGCGAGGAGGGAATCAGACTTTGGGATAAAAAATTAAAAATTAAAAAAATAATAAAATACCCCGAGACGAAAACGGCCGCCCCAAAATTTTTCGACCGTCGTTGTCTTGTTGGGTTTGGGCACTTTTTTTTTTTTTTTTTTTTTTTTTTTGTGAACAAAAAAAAAAAAAGACGGAGAGAGGAGGAGAAGAAGTCAATAAGGGCCTGTTTGTTACACGGACAATGGAGGAGGGAAAGGGAAGATGGCCAAGTTCCATAGGAAAAAACACGTTTGGCTCGCCAAAGTTGCTTCAACCCACATTCCCGCCAACTTCAATTTTCCTTTAAATATGGGAAAATGGGTTCCCACTAAAAGTAGGATTAACTTGAAATTGTTCCCGGGAAGCATAAATTGTCGGATAAAAAAGCCCCTGCAAAACATTAAAAATAGCTAAAACACGGATGCAAGAGGCACGAAACTAGATTGGTGTCAAAGTCATGTCTGGTGTGTCGAAGTCGTGTTTGGAAAAGGGAAGAGGCGAAGAGCGTGCGAAGGTGAACTCGGAATCAAGGTAATATTTGTCTGATTATGTTGTGGTCCATTGCATGAAGTGGGCAATATTTGTTCTCTCTGCTCTTTTTGCGTTGAACCTGACATGGGAGATGCGAAAAAAGCTAAAGGCTGTGTGTATGTTATAAATTGGTATGTTTGTGATGTGGGTCTTCTCTGCTGAACAAACGTGAATGAATAGCATAGTCCAAAGCTGGAATGTGCGTGTTTGCTTGCCATGTGATAGTGTGCTATGTTTTTGTCTTGCAATTGGGTTTTAATTTTAAGTAGATGTAATTTATTTCATGAATGCTTAACAGTGAATGAAGTTGAAAGTTTTGGTGGCTGTGGGTAATGTCGAATGAACATAGGTAGATGGAAGCACTGAAAAGTAGAAAGATAGAATGGGTTAGCTGTTTGATGCATAAGATAAGTGGGTTGTGTTTTTAATGTGTGAAAAGTGTGGGTGTAATTATGTGCATTGGCTCTTAATTTAAAATGTGATTTATTTAAATGTGTTAGTGTGGTTTGGAAAGAAGAATTGATAGATTATACTGTAAAACGAATCAATGTGGGAAAAATTGTGTAGGTATGGAACCACAATCGGATCAAATGTTTGCCATGTTGGCTGGGTGCCTAGCTTTGCTTCTGGCAATTAGGAAGTTGCTTTTAACCATGATTGTTGCTGTGGGAGGAGGTAGACCGAGGCACATACAAGATAGGTCTTTTAGATTAGATTTTCATGCAAAGCGATCAAATTTGAGAGCAATGATATACAGTAATGACACCACTTGCTTTAACCAAATTAGGATATATCGGGCAACCTTTGATAAATTGTGTCACATGTTAGACACAATTGGTGGATTAAGACCAACAAAACATATGTTAGTTGATGAGCAAGTTGCAATGTTCCTGCACATATTGGGGCATCATGTCAAGAACAGGGTCATTCAGTTTGAGTTTGGTAGGTCGGGTGAAACAATTAGTAGATACTTTAAAACTGTGTTGAATGTAACAATTAGACTGCAATCATTGCTTTTGAAAATAGCAGAGGCCATTCCGGAAGGCTCAAATGATCATCACTGGAAGTGGTTCAAGGTATAAAACTTTTGTAGTTGTGTCATAAAGTGCACTTACTTTGTAAGCAAAAGTGAAATGTATAGGGCTGACATTCCTCATTGTGTTTGCAAGAGTGCCTAGGTGCATTAGATGGTACTCACATTCGTGTACAAGTCCCGACAGAGCATAAGGGCAGGTACCAAAACAGAAAAGGAGAGGTGACAACTAATGTCCTAGGTGTATGCTCACCGGATGCGCAGTTCATCTTTGTATTGCCTGGTTGGGAAGGGTCAGCTGCGGATGGGAGGGTGTTGAGGGATACTATCAGGACACGACATGGCCTACGAGTACCACAAGGTATGGACTTATATTTTCCATTTTTAGTATAAGTTTGTATGATTCGGGCATGTAATGCGCAAGTTAGGCGCATAGCTCATATTAAATTTTTTTTTGGCTTTGGCAGGAAAGTACTACTTGGTTGATGCGGGGTACACAAATGTGAAGGTTTTTTGGCTCCTTATAGAGGGCAAAGGTACCACTTGAATGAGTGGAGGCAGGGACACCAACCCTAAACTCCGCATGAGTGCTTCAACATGCGGCATTCGTCCGCTCGAAATGTCATTGAAAGGTGCTTTGGGATACTAAAGTTGCGTTGGGCAATTCTGAGGAGTGCTTCTTTTTATCCAGTGAAGATTCAAAATAGATACATTGTGGCATGCTGTCTGTACATAATCTAATTCGTAAGAAAGAATTCAAGATCCATTGGATGAACAGCTTGAGACCTTCGAACCACCACCACCAACAATTGACAACATGCCCATGATGATTATAGAAAGTAGTGATATGTGGACAAACTTTAGGGAAGAGCTGGCAAATGAGATGTTTGCTTCCTTTGTGGCTCATACGGATGACATTTGATGATGTTGTAGAATTTTGTTTCAAAAATGATGAACATTGTCTTGCCTATGTTTGTGTGTATGGATAAAGTTTGTGTTATGTGCATTTGAATTTAATTTAAGTGCAAATTGTTGCCCGATGTGCGTATGCTTTATTGTTGGATTTAATTTATGTTAATAACCTTTTATTTTATGCCTGAGTCTTAATAGATGGACCAGACTGAAGAGTCAAACAAGTTAAAGCTTAAAATGTGGTCATCCGAGGAGGACAAAGTCCTGGTGGACTGCCTTGTAACTCTGAGGATGGAGCAAAAGTTCATGGCGGACAATGGTTTCAAGCCTGGATTTCCTAATGCTCTGTAGTCAATGATGGAGAGAAGATCCCTGGATGTGGGATCAAAGCATGCCCTCACATTACCTCCAGGATCAAGACATTGAAACGTCTGTGGCAGGTCGCTTATGATAAGGTTTATGGCACTAACACTTCAGGCTTTGGTTGGGATCCTGATAAAAAAATTGTGACGGCTGAAAAAGAAGTCTGGGATGAGTATTTGAAGGTATGTGAAATTGGTGAGGAGTTAATTGCATTTAACTGAGTTCAAGAGTCATAGGTGTAGGGATAAGGTACATATGCTTACAAATTTTGCACTTTCAGGTTCACCCCAGGTCAGGACAGTTTAAGACCAAGTCTTTCCCAAACTTCGAAAATTTGTGCTTCGTGTGGGCTAGGGAAAAGGCAGTTGGGGAAGAAGGAATATCACCTGCTACTATGGAAGAAGAAGTCAATGTTGAAGTTGATGACCTTCCAGATTTGCCTCAAATTGTTGGGGCTGAAGTGGACTTGTCACAAACCATGAGAGAAACTCCTCCAAACACTACCCACATCAATAATACCTCTTCCTATCAAGGAAGAAGCACAAAGTTAACAACTCAGAGGTTATTGCTGAAGTTTTGCCCGAAATAGTGACATCGTTGGACAAAACCATCGTTCATGTGTTTGAGAAACTAGGCAACCAACTGTCAGGTCAAGAAAGACAAGCACAACTAGATGCAAAAGGTGTTGATTTGTTCATGGAAATTGTTCAGCTTGAAGGCTTGTCATAGTTAGAAAAAAATGCAGCTCATATCAAGATTGTGGGTTCTGAGCAACTACTGAATGCATTTGGAAAAATACCAACGGTGTACAAAGCCTCATGGATCCGCAGCTTACTGGAAAAGTAATTAGGTTATGCGGCCGTTCCTTTTGTGGACTAGTATGTATGTAGTGCCTGCAGAGTATATTTTGGTGTAATATAGTGCAGGAACACAATTGGCTATCTCTTTAGGTGTAATATAGTGCATAGGCACAAGTGTGTATATGTTTTAGGGCATACAATGGTCTGCAAACTTTAGATCATGTTAAATCAAGGAATTGTAAACATGGCACAAAGTTTGTATAATGATGGTATGTAAACGTTTGATATGTAATTATGCTACACAAAGTCTGATGTGTGACGGCTTGTCACTTTTTTTGGATGAAATATAATGTTCCCAACTTTGTTGTCAGTCTAAGAAATTATGTTATTGCACATGCCTATTGTCTTGCTGTATGTAAGTGCTTGAAGTTGAAATTAGCAAATTTGCAGGTTCGTATAGCAGGTGTTGCTGATGTAGTACCTGATAAGTTCGTTCGAATTTCTTGATTTACATGGATATCAAGTTCGAATTCTTCATGTAAGTTCGAACATACAGAAGTCATTACCAATTTCAACCTAACATGATGTATGTCCCTTCCGACCATGTGTGATATCCGGTTATGTGTCTGCTAAATTGGCAAATATAATGCACAATTAGAACTTCAACATGCACTGGTTTCCATTTACTATCTAATAAGTTGGTTTGAATTGTTTGTATAAATTGTAAATGAAGTTCGAATTTGACATTTAAGTTCAAACTTCTCCAAGGATCATTTGAACTTATCCAGCACAGTTGATATACAAGTTCGAACTTAGGTATATGGTTTGAACTACTGATAGCATCCAAGTGAAAAAGTTACAGCAAAATTAATTTAAAAATTTAAAGATGCCACGTGTGTCATCTGAGTGGAGTAGCGGTTTTAATTTTAGGTCAACCGTTCCAAAGACGGTTCGCATTCTCTGTTTAATGACCACACCAACCTTTGCCTTGTGTACACAAATCTCTATTTCTCCATCACTCTCTACTTCTCCCTGTCTCGCATTGCTCTGATTGCGAGTTGTAATGGCTATGACCAAGAAGGCAGACGCTCGGCTGCAGGAAATGGGTATCACAATGGAAGATTTTGAGAATTTTAGAAGGCACAAGGCACAACTACGCCGTTGCAATCGGTCTGGGCGTTCAAAGTACAAAACCCAAGAAGGAAACTTGAATGACGACTATAAGGCAACTGCAAAGTGGAAACGCGATAATGATGCAAAGGAAGTGAAGAAGAGACAACGGGAAGAGAAATTGCAACGTAAGGGAAAAGTGAGAGGTCAGAGGAAGCAGCAGTTAGAAGAGGAGGCGGAGGAGGATTCGTTGGTAGAGTCCTCTAACTGACTGACTCTGATAAACGGCGTAAGATAGAGGGAACGAGGCAAGGGAAAAAGGTTGTGGTTGAGAGTGGGGGGTCGTCCTCCTCTGAAAAAGAACCATCTATCTATGGCTCAGATGAAGAGGCTTCACCAGCCGCAGATATTGAGGACGACGACAATGTGGTGCTTGATGTCGTGAGAGGCAAGTTGATGAAGAAGCTCCAGTTGAAACAGAGGAGCAATGTTGCACCTGAGGCAAAGGAGGACTACAACAAGTCAGCCCTGAAAGAATACGATACCAAGTTAGTTGGCCGTATATGCTGCAAAATGAGTAGGATAAAATTGGACACTTTTAACTCTGAATTTAGGTTTCGATTGGGAACAATATTGCAGCCTTTCAAAGGCCTTTTAGAATTGTTATTGCCTTATTCTGAATCAGTGGTGAAGGTTTTCTACACCAACCTGAAAATGTCTAGAAAGGGAGTCGTGTCTACTTGTGTTAGAGGCCAGACCATATCAATCACTGAAGAAAACATTCTGGCCTGGTTAGATGTCACCTGCCCACAGTCCACAGACACTGATTTAACACAACCACAAATTGATGTAACACTACTTAAGGGGAACAAACTTGGTAACACTCCTCTGTGTAGACCAAAGCAGCTGCCTCATAGGTTTCGGGTATTACATTACTTATATAGTAGGAACTTTGTTAACAAAGACAAGCACTACACTTCACTTACCCCTAAAGATAAACACATCCTCACATGTTTGATCAAGGGCTTGCCTTTTCATATGGGCAAGAGGATTGTGGATAAAATGTTAAGGGCTGCTATTATAGGAAAAAAGAATTCAGAACTGCCATATCTGTCCCTTGTGTCTCTAATACTATAAAAGAACAAAGTTTGGTATTTATAGGAAGGGGAGGCACCTATTTAGACTGAGGAGTTTGATGAGCAGGCCTTGAACCGAATGCAAATACCCATAGATAATGAAGCAAGGACAAAGGCAGCACATGACATAAACAAAGCTACTGCTAGTACCCCTCCAGATGATGCAGCAGCTACTTCTTCCCATACTTAGAGATCAACTCCTTTATATTAGCCTGAAGCGTTCACAGAATCCATAGAAAAAATTGTTGCCCAAACAATGATGAAGTTGGAAGCACAATTGGATGCAAGGATTGGCCAACATGAGCAACATGTAGTGAAGTTACAAAGCTATGTGAAAGAGTTGTTTGAGGAACATGTGGTCAAGTTGCACAATTATGTTAAGGACAAGCATGAGGAATTTGGTGCACAAATTCGACACATGGATTCAACCATTGCTCACATAGACTCACGCGTGTCTGAGCTTGCACTAGATGTCAGGGACCTATGAGAATTCATTCACCTCTACTCTACTGAGTTCAAGGAGTTTACCACATACAAGGCTTCACATCATGAGGAAGCAGGGCCTTCACACGACAATGTTCCATCTCCAAACCAAGGTAAAGCTCATGAAGAAGGTAGCTCATTTTGTGACACTGCTGACTTGTCTACAGAGTCCCCTACAACTGGTGTCCCTCCTAACCCCAACGTGCCTGAACCAAGCAGGCCATTTGACATACATGATGTTGATCCAGTAACCCCACTGTCAATCGTGCCTCTACCAGATGCTGCCAACCCTCCTCATGCACCCTCAAGACCAATACTTGACCCTCGGCCATTGCGTTTCATACCAGCACAGGCTTTCATGTCTAGCCTTGCTACTGAGAATATGCCCCATTTGTTCACAGCTACCGCATCCTCTCCTCCTCAGCCTCAAACATATGGTGGTCCCAAGTTCATCCCTGTCAACCTCCCTGGTTCGCGGTCACCATCCCAACCCAGGTTCCAATCCAAAAGGTCCCCAGCGAAGAGGAAGAAGAAGAATTAGGGCTACATTGCTTATTTTTTATCTTTCTATTTTGTTATGCTACAGCCAGGACATTTGTGTGCATGCGTTTTTTTGTTGTTCCATTCTATTATCACAGATTAACCGAGTTCAAACTTATCTATTTAGTTCGAATTTTAACTACTGTCATTTTGAAACAACTGATGTCATTATGTTGTGTTCGAACTTATATGTTTAGTTCGAACTTTTCTGTTTCTAATTATATCTGTCAGTGCTTAATGGAAGTGGCAAATGTGCAACCAAGTCAGAAAAAGAAACATCTTGTTTTCTCCATGTACTGCCGCAATCATTTTGTTATTGCTGTTTAAATTTTTTTTGGGCCAATTGAACTATATTCCCTTTTTCATTCCCCATGCCCTTTAAGCACACTTTAAAACATCATTGTTGTCCTTTATGGGAAACACAATTTTAAACAAATTTTTAGAAGCAATGACATCAGCAAATGTCAAAAAACTGTTTGGTAGTAGTTTTACAACTGCTACTTCAATTTCAACACTAGCATATTGAATGCATTATAAGTTATTAGCAGCCAAGACTGATATACAAAGGGTGCTTATAATTTTCTTTCCCACAAAAGTTGATTGCAAATATTCAAAAACTTGTTTGCATTGCTGTTGCTGTCCTAATCCTTCATGTCAATAATTAACCCCAGCTGAAGAAAGAAGATAAGCCGCCAAATGAGGAGGAAAATAAATAAAGTTGTGGGTCATCTTGTCTATGTCAGCCTTTATATGTTGTTCCTTTAATAGACAAGTTTATTAGCATGATGGACATTGGTTCAAAATATACCACTATTATTAACTGATGTTTGATCTTATGCCGAAGTTCACAAATACATAATGAAAAAAAAAAAACATTGTTCACAAGTAGCCTTGGAACATACATAAAGCAATACTTCTACATTGAAGAGATAATTATATATGTTGTATATCAACTTACATCATTACATAAAAAGTCCTATATATGATTACCCATATGGTTAGCAAGCTTAACCAGTCCTACTTATGAATAGACAGAAAAAATTAAACAAGACAAGTTGTAATGTTCCTCAGGTCACATTTTCAGTCTTAGCTCGTAATTCACCTCCGAATATCAGTCTTGGCCTTCAACCCACACCTTGGCAACCTCTCCTCCATTGTCCACTCCAAATGCATTAGATCTGCTCCCAACCACACTCATTTAGCCATGTTATGCCCTACTTTTCTCCTCTACAATTCAACCAGCGTCTTCTCTTCTTCTCTTGTCCACACACGTTTAGTATTTCCTGACTCCAAACAAAAAATTATGACACTGACCCAAATTACCAACACACGCACACAACATTTTTTCCCCTTCGTCATCCTTTCCCTACTAACCTGTGTCTTTATACAATGTTCTGCTATATCCATAACCTCTCCCATCTGTGTCTTCGGTCTCATCTCTAGCTCCCCTCCTGCTCCTCGCCGTCATAGATGCATCCACACCACCTTCGATTTCCCTTCTCCCCTAACACACACACCCACTTCGGCCGAGCCTCTATTTCTCGCGGATGACATTTTTGTCACATTTTGCAGCTTATTTTATTACTTTTTGCCTAGGGTATTATGGTCTTTTACCCCCCACATCCCACTTAACCCAATTTGTTTTCTTCCTACCAAACACTTTATTTTCCCTTAACCTATATTCCGTTTCCATGTCTACCAAACAGCTCACTCTTTTAAGTTCCCTCCCAATCTTTCCTTCCTTTCCATTCACTTCCTTTCCTTTCCATTCCCTCCTAAAATGTTCCTCGTACCAAATAGGCCCTAAGTGTGTGTTTGGATAAACAGTAGATAAGGAAAATTTACTAAGAAAATTTAATGAGCTACCTTGTTTGGATACATTTGTTGGGACTTAACTCGTTTGAGATAGCTTAATTTTTATTTATAAGTGCTTATAAATCTTGATTTACATTATACGAGGTAAGTATATGAGAGGAGTTTTATCTCGACTTACATAATAAGCACTTATTACCCAAAAATAAACTATCCTAAAATCCCCCTTAATAAACTGTTTGGAGATGATTCACCAAATGACTATGCTAGTGCCAATTCTAATCTTTTCAAAGCATGCTGGGACCATGACCTCTTATCCAAAATTTCCTTTTATATGGTACACAACTAAAAGGAACAAGAAGACAATATTTTTATAGCATATTTTGTAAAGCTAGAAACAGATGCCTCAGTACTAATGTCAGGAAACAATGGATGCAGAGTTATTAGAGGCAAATAGGGGGAGTGGTTGTGTGGTTATATCTATAAACTCACAACAATTCCAATAGTCATTTGCAGAGTTGCTAGGCATCAACCATGGACTATACTGATGCTGGGCTTGTAGACACAAGAAAGTGAAAGTTGTCTTTGATTGTACTAAAGTGGTAAACTTGCTCCTAGGTGGATGTCCTACAAACCATCCATATAAGGATATTGTTAAAGAGGGTAGACTACTTATGCATAGAGATTGGCATGTGCATGTTGTAATTTATCAAGTGCCTAGGGAAACAATTAGCATAGTAGATAGTTTAGCAAAACTTGCTCATAGTCTTGTAGGTAATTTTTGCATCCTTGATTAGCCACCACCTCCCCATCAAGAGGTGGTGATTGATGAAGGATTGTAGAAAGTTTTTCTTTATTAATCTCAATTTTTTAGGTTTATGGCTGTAACTCCCTTTAGAGCTAATAGAATACAAAATTCACCCAAAAATAAGATAAGGAAAACCACTCTTAGGCTAATGGACTACTTCATTCGGTCTTAAATATAAACCCAGCTGACCTTTTTTAGAGAGAAATTAAAGAAACTAAATAAATTACTTAATCATAATTTATGTTATGTATCATTAAATTATATATCAATTTATAAGCCGAGCAAATTAGCTTGGAGAGAAATGATAAATATAAATATTTTAAAGTAAGTTATTTAGCTTCCTTAATCTCAAAAAAAAAAAAATCGTATGTCTCGTATTAAGGATTAAGAGTAGTATATTTTGTCAAATGGTATTCAAACACTGTAAAACTTGTTTGGAATGGCGATATGAGCATTTAAAAACAGTTTTTAATCATATATTGATAAATACATACATATTATTCATTAATTAATTATCTAAATAATAAATTATTGGTGTTACATGTGTACATATTATCTATTTATTACTTTCAACAAAAATATAAATTAAAATTTGTTTGTCATGTAATTATCAAATTAATTTATATCATTTTCAAATTTTGATAACAACCCTTCAAATATTATCATTTGATCAAAATAATCTACTGTCGAAAATCATTTTTTATCATTTTTCTCTAGAAGTCATTCTTTAAAAGCTAATCCAAACACAATCTTAAGTTTGATATAGAAGAATGGGTGTGAATCTCGAAAGTTTGGCAATAAGATCATCGTCAACGTGAGCTTGGATCTATGCTTAGCATCACAAGAGAAAATATCTAACCATCACTACTATAGAAGTTGTGATATATGATGGCTATTATCGCTTATAAATCACGGATCCTATTAGGAAGAGTACAGTGGCTATTAAATCTTCAAGAAAATTGCACATGAGTCCCAATCAAGACAAAATACAACCCAAAGGTCCTTTGAAATCTCCAATTTATAATGAAGTTGTAACACCCCAATTTTCAATTAAAGGCTAATGGTAATTATTGAGGATAAGCATGGAGTTAAAGTGGAATAATTATGTGTTATATGGCAATTTTAATTAATATGCCATAATTGTTGGGAAAATTGAAAGAATGGCTCTAAATTAGTGATTAATGGAAGATATTAATTACTAATTAAAAGGGTATGAGATGTGAAATTAAAATGGCTAATGGAGCGATTAGAGTAACTAATTTGGTTACTTACTTTATGAGAGTCAATGAGGTGGAGACATGTGGCAAGTGGTTAGGATGAAAGAGGGTGTTGGAAAAGTCAAATGGCCTTATTTTATTGTTTTCTCTCCCTCTCCCTCTCTCTTATGTGAATTGACATGGGCTTGGGAGGCAAAATCTGATCCCATCATGCTTCATCATCATCTTCATCTCTCTTCCTTCTCTCTCTTTCGTTCAGCAATGGCAGCCCAAGGGAGAGGAAGAACTTTGTGTAAAAGGTGAGTATTTGACCCTCTAAATGGCTTCTAATGCTAAAATGCTCTTCTATAAAGTTGTTCCTTGTGTTGAAAGCTTCACTTTCATGGTTTTAGATTTGTCATTTGGTGGTGATTTGAGGAATCACGAAAATCTACAAGTTGGAGAATCATGAAGTGTCTTTGTGAAAGTTGTTGAGGTGAGTGATAGCTTCATTTTCATATAAGTTTTGTGGCCATTTGTTGGGCCTTGAATTTCTGGAATTTTAGCACTAATTTTCGTGATTTAAGGTCTTGGGAAGTATAATATGTTGTTGTCATGGAAATAGTGCCTTGTTTAGTGTTTTGAATTGATAGAATTGCATTGAAGCTTAAATGTGAAGTTTGGCACCTTTTGTGTTGGTTTTGTGCTTTGGTCAAAACAGGGTACGTTGATAGGTTGTGATTTTGGTCATTTTGAGGTTACCATTGTGTTCCTTGTCAAAATTTATGTGGGAATAGGCTTGATTATTAATTTTGGAGCCATGGGACACTTTGGTAGAAAATTAGAAAATCTGTCCTTTGGAACTCTGTTCTGGGCAGTTTATTTGTGTGGACATTTTGAATGACCAAATGATATCAGAAAATTGTGACCTTCAAGTTCACATCCCAAGCTTTAAAATGGACATATATTTTGTATCATTTCCGTTTAGTATTCTGGGAGATATGCTTTGCCAAAGTTTGTGATTAAAACAAAACTTTGTTTTAGGGGCAGTGATGAGTGTTGTGTAATTCTGGAATTTTGTGGTGATTTCCAGTAATGGTACATATTTTTCCTATAAAGAGGACTTAAGTACCTTTCATTTGGCTTTAGAATCACCTCATTTCGATTTTTCTAGAATTAGTTATGAATTATGGAAGTTCAGCTAGGAAACAGAATTTTCTTGGCCGCGGCCAGAGGTTATGAACCGCGGCCCAAGACCTTCTGTACATCTATTGGCCGCGGCCCATGGGTAGGCTGGCCGTAGCCAACCCCTAAAAATCAGCATTTTGGACTTTTAAAAGGTGAACTTTGGTCAAGTGTTTCCCAAGCCTTTAGGCATGTGTTTAGGCTTTGATTAGCCACCTCAAGGTCATAAATGGTAACCAACTTTAAGTGTTATGAAAATAAGAATTTGGAAAAGAGAATGATCCTATGTCCTTGATTTGGTTATAGGGTTGGGTATTCGCCCTGATCATGGTTTGATATCCGCTCGTACCGCGAGTAGCCGATGCTGGAGCATACGTGGAAAGAATAAGTGTAGGGAACTTACCTCTCCTGCATGTATTGATATTTGTGTTTGTGTATTGATGCATGTTATTGCTTTGCTTGATTATGTGAAACATATATGAATGATTGAAGCTTTATTTCTATTTATGCTATGGCCATGAGTATGTTGGTGAAACATTGAGCATGCAGATATATCATTATGTGAGCACGAGTTATTGTGATGCAAGCATGTCATGCATTAAATACTTATCTTGCATGCATATTGGTATTTGTTTCCTGCTGGGATTCTCTAGAATTTCACCCTCCCCTACCAACATTTTAGACAGGACAAGTGGCTCAAGGAAGGAGCAAGCGACTAGGGGCGGCGAGAATCCCTTATGGGCATTTGGATTTGGTAGTTGGTTATCGTTATATACTGGGATAATTGTATATGTTCGGATGATAGATTAGAATGTATATTTGGATATTGGATATATATGTGCTTGGATGTCTATTGGGTTATTTGGTTATATATTGGAGATGGATTTGTGTAATCCCCGTTGAAGAATTGTAAAGGGCGTATTGCCCTATGAATCTTTAGCGAAGATATGAATCCGGATTTGCCAGTATTATTATTGTGCACTCTGATATTTATATAAATGTGATTTATCTTCACGAAGTAATTGTATTGGAAATATGAATGTGAGACCAGGTTAAAGTGTTTGTGAAATGTATTTGTGAAAATCCTATCTTAAGGATGGGAATGTAAATGAATTTTGATTATTATTGGTCTCTATTTCACTCTAATGTTGTATTTCGGGTATGATTACGGAAGGGGGTTACAGAAGTCCTGTGAGATATTTGGGTAATATATTCCAATTATGAAAAGACCCTAATACCCTTGGTGAATTTGAGTAAAAGGTAGAGAAATTAAAACCCACAATTGTTCTTTCTCTCTCCTTGATAGGCTCGTTCTATCTCACTGAAACACAACTTTGTCAGCCAACTGAAGCTGTCATTGTCACTGTCGCTGTTCGCGGTTCCTCACCATCGAGGTTTACTGGCCGTCGCCTGACTAAACATGCTTGATACCTGACTTCATTGCCCCACCTGATTTCTCGTCTGAACAATTTTGTTTGCTCCACATAATGCCCCAAACCTGATCTAGCCTCTTTGAAATAGTGAAAGAATTGGTCTCTTCTCCCACTTAGGTGGATCTTTGAGCAAGTAGCAGCCATGGTATAACTCCTTTTGTGTTTGTGTCTATTGAATTCGATCAATAATTGTGAACATTGCACATTTCTATGCTTCTTGTATTTTATGACATTGTGTGGTTGAAAGACCCTTTCAAAGTATATGTGAAGCCTCATTTGGCAGGATCGGACATTTGACTTGAATTATTAGATCTACATTTAGTTTAATATCCTTAATTTGAGCTTCATCTTTTCTCGGCCCCGTGGTTGAGCCCCTTTATAGTTACCTAACTTAAGTGATTGATTATACCATAATACTTGGAAAAATTTATTAACCTCAGTTGTATATGATAAGTTGTGTACCTTTAATTGACAACGAAACATGAGTTCAGATAGAACAAGGGCGTGAATTTAAATAGCTTTTCCATTGTGTTGCATATGCTATCCAGTATTAGTTTTGAGAATAATGTATTGAAAATTTGAATCTTCTAAACAGACTTTGGCTACGTTGCTTATTTTCCTTATACTCATATTTATTTGTTTGGCTGCTTCTTTATATAAGAGGGTAATTGGTTATTTAGAGAAAGTGATCCAACTATTGGGAATTTTTTGGCTGCTCAAGTATCATACCTATTCAATAAATTTTTCGGCATGAATTTTGTTTTTCATTTTTTCCTTATTTTTTGAACTTTTTTCCCTTCTCCATCTTCTTTGCCTTAAATAATCAATAAACATGTTTGGAAACATTATGATGAGGAATTAAGGACTTTGACCTTTATCTTTCACCTTGAGAACACATAACATCTTATTAGCACCTACTGCTTTTATTTCCTCAACCAAAGGTCTTGTGCATATTAGTAAATAGTTTAGTGAATATTTTGTCATTGTTTGATGAGCCTTCTCTAGTTACACTTTGTTTACTGAAGAATTTTATAATGAGAAGGAGGAGAAGTAGAAGCAAAAGGAGAAGGGGAAGGGGAAGGAGGATGATGGTGATGAGTTAAAGACATTTAAAGAGGTTAATCTTAGAAGTGAGAGATGGTTGGAATAAATTGAGTGATAAGAAGAGAGGAAAATATAGTAAACAGGTTGAGCAATTAAGAGCCCTGAGTAAAGGGAAGAAGTATGTTGTTCCCTTTCTTACAAGATGCGCGCCAAATCAATTTATGATAGTTTGCCAGAACTTGGAGAGATCGGATATCATGAAAGGCTTAAGATAATAGGGTTTGATAAGTTGGTCAATATTTATTGCTGAAAAATAAACAATGACTAATGTGTAGAGTTTATAAAATGTTTTGACCCCCTAACCAAGCAAATGTCAATTGGAGGGGAGACTCGTGGAATAGGGCCTAAAGATGTGAAATAATTGATGGGTCTACCTAATGTTGGGGATGAAATCATCTTATTTACAAGAATTTGAGGATTGTGTATAAGAATATAAAATACCAAACAATTGATGGGTCTATGTTACACCTGCAGAAATTAATGAACATAAATATTTGGAAATGCTGATAGTCTCTATTACTTGAGAGAATTAAAGAAGTTACAGCCTCAGAATTCGCTCAATACTCTTGATGAACACATTGGAATTGTAACACGTAAGAACACTAATGCAATATTAAGAAAAAAAGAACTAGCTCAACAAGCACTCATTCCCCCCTGATGTTTCGAGAGATCAGGGCCCCTCCCAACCAACAAAAATACTCCTTGCCATACAACGATCCCCCCTCTCCTTTTACGCACACCCACTATGCTGCCACTATCAGAAGATCATAACGTACTCAAATTACCCACTTGCCCCTCCTCCCCTTGAGGTGCACCCCTTAGCTCTCTTGTTGGGCCCGATATCTTACCCTTCTTCCTCTTATAGACCTGACCCCAAGCATTTTCTCCAGCAGGCCCATCATTTCCCCAGTCTGCAAGAAGCACCTTGTCCTCAAGGTGGAACATAGGGAATTGGGTTTTGATGGTAGGAAGATCTTCCCAGGTATTGTCATGGTTTGGGAGGTTTTTCCACTTAATTAATAGTTGAACAGTTCCATCAACAGATCCCCATACCGCCTTCACCAATTCAGGTTGCACTTGAAGTTCCAATTCCTCGGTAAGCTTTATTGGTAATGGTTGAGCTACAACTGAAGGTTTCAAAGCCTTCTTGAGCTGAGAGACATGAAAAATATTGTGAATTCTTGCTGTTCCGGGAAGTATCAGTTTGTAGGCCACCGACCCCACTCTCTCAGATATTTTGTAGGGCTCGTAGTAATGTGGGGATAGTTTTTCATTGTACTTCTTGGCTAGAGTACGAAATCTATAAGGTTTAAGCTTCAAATAGACTGAGTCCCCCACATTGAACTCAACCTCTCTTCGATGTTTGTCAGCATGAGTCTTCATACGAGCTTGAGCCTTTTGCAGTTGAGTTTTTAATTCTGCCAGAATTTCAGTAGGCTCCTGCAACTGTTGGTCCACCTTTTAAACTCGGGAAGGCTGTTCCTTCCATTGGAGAAGCATTAGTGGGTCTCGTCCATAGAAGGCTTTGTAGGGGGTGACTCCAGTGGTGCCATGGTAATTGGTATTGTACCAATATTTAGCCTAAGGGAGCATCTTAGACCACTTTTTTTGGTATATTTCCAACAAAGCACCTCAAGTATGTTTCCAAGCTTCTATTCACTACTTCAGTTTGCCCATCAGTCTACGGGTGGTAGGAAGAACTATACTTTAATGTGGTACCCTATAAATGGAACAATTCCTTCTAAAATTGACTAATGAAGACTCGATCTCAATCTGAAATTATTGAATGGGGAAAACTGTGCCGCCGTACCACCTCTTTGACAAACAATTCGGCCACTCCCTTAGCATTATAAGGGTGACTAAGGGGAATAAAGTGGCTGTACTTGAAGAGTCGGTCTACCACCACTAATACAGTGTCGAATTGATTGCTCTATGGCAATCCTCCCACAAAATCCATACTAATGTCCTCCCAAGTATCATGTGGAATTGGTAAGGGTTGCAACAACCCTTCTAGACTATGAGTGTCATATTTGTTCTTTTGGTAGATTTCACATTGTGCCACATAATCTTAAATGTCCTTCTTCATCCCTTGCCAATAGACCACAGTTGCTATTCGTTTGTAGGTCCTCAAGCACCCTGAGTGCCCTCCCATTGGAGAGTCATGGAACTCTTTTAGAAGCTCACGGGTTTTAGATGAATTTTTGGGTAGCACTAACCTCCTTCAAAGAAGAGAGTCTCTTTCTGTAAGGTATATCCTTTTGGACCTTCCAAACCTTGAATCAGCAACTGCTTAATTCGGTTTAAATCAACATCTTGAGAGAACTTTTGTTTCAATGCAGCTGCTCCCTCATATTGCCATAGCGATATTGCCTTCATTTCCACTTCAGATTCTCGCCGTGACAATGCATCAGCCACCCGATTGTCTCTACCAGGTTTGTATTGAATCTTAAAGGAGTACCCCATTAGCTTAGAGACCTATTTCTTCTAGTCAGGGGTAATTGCCTTCTACTCCAACAAGTATTTAAGTGCTTTTTGGTCTGTTTTAAAGATAAAGGGTTGGGTGGAGAGGTAGTGCTGCCATTTCTTGATAGCTAGAATTATCGCCATTAACTTATATTCATATACTGAACTTTGCTGATGTTTTTTTGATAGCTTCTGGCTGTAGTAAGCTATAGGTCGCCCTTTTTGCATCAACACAACACCAATTCCCTTTCCTGAAGCATCGGTCTCCATATCAAATGGCTAGCCAAAATTTGACATTGCCAACACAGGCAGAGTAGTCATGGCAGATTTCAGCTCCTCAAACGAATGCTGGGCATTGTCATCCCATTTGAATGAGTCTTTTTTAAGAAGATGAGTTAGTGGAGCAGCAATTTTTCCATACCTCTGCATAAACGTTCGGTAGTACCCAGTCAAACCCAAAAATCCCAGCAGTGTCTTCAAATTATGGGGTCTCGACCAGTCGATCATGGCAGCGATTTTAGAGGAGTCAGCTTTCACTCCTTCAGCTGAGATTATGTGCCCCAAGTATTCAATTTGGGATTGACCAAACACACATTTTTTTTTGGATTGACCACCAGTTGGTTCTGCTGCAACACAGTAAGGGCCATCCTCAAATGCTTCGCATGCTCATCCCTGTCTTTGCTAAACATGAGAATATCATCAAAGAATACAAGAATGAATTTTCGTAAATATTCTCTAAAGAGGTCATTTATTAAGGATTGGAAAATAGAAGGGGCGTTAGTCAAATCGAATGGCATCACCTTAAATTCGTAGTGGCTGTCGTGCGTCTGAAATGCTGTCTTTGGCTCATCCCCCTCCTTGATACGGATTTGATGATAACCCGATTTGAGATCTAGCTTAGTGAAGATTGTAGCTCCTCCTAACTCATCCAGGAGTTCATCGATGGCTGGAATGGGGTACTTATCGGGTACAGTGATTCAGTTAAGGGCCCGATAATCTACACAAAACCTCCAACTCCCATCTTTCTTCCTTACCAACAATACAAAACTGGAATAAGGGCTTGTGCTCGGCTAGATAATGCCTCCTATGAGCATCTCCTTTACCAACTTTTCGATTTCACCTTCTGTGCATGTTTATAACGATATGGACGGGTATTAGCTGGGGATGCGCCTTCTTTGATTACGATAGCATGGTCCTGCCATTTTTGGGGGTAATCCTGTAATGGGTTCGCACACCGATGGGAACTTATTAAGAATCTGAGTAAACTCTTCCTCTACTGTGGATGGCTCTACCATTTTAGTACCCGCTATTGCTCTCAATTCGATCAAATATCCCCCCTTTTCATGTGCAATGGACTTCTGAATCGTCTTTAAGGAAGCTTGGGATTTTGTTAGTGCCAGATCTCCTTTGAGAGTTGCCCAACATTGGTCTACTCGCACCTTCATATAGAGTTGCCTCCAGTCCATACGAGTCTCACCCAGTGACTCTAACCACTCTACTCCCAAGACCAAGTCCACGTTACCCATATTGAAAGGGTAGAATGGTTTATTGATCTCGAGACCTTGAATCTCCAATGCTATCTCTGGGCATTTTTGGTCTGCAATTATCTTCCTCCCGTCGCCAACTATCACTGAGTATAGTGGCACCGTCTGCGTCAGAATCCTAAGGGCAGTAACTAGAGTTGCTCACACGAAGTTGTGCGTGGCCCCATAATCTATAAGGATAGTGACCTCATGCCCACATGTCATCCCTTTTAGTTTCAAGGTTTTCTGACCAGCAATCCCTACCACTGTAGTCTTAGAAAGTTCTAATGTAGTCATCGTGTTTTCCTCCAGGCCCTTTAGGTCTTCTTGGGCTTCTTTATTACACCCTATCGGGCTACCCTCTTCCTCTTTTAAGACCATTAACCTGAACTGTCATTTCTTGCATTTGTGATTGGGCCCAAATTTCTCATCACACTTAAAACACATGCCTAATTCGCACCTTCTGTTCAGCTTAGCTTCTGAAAACCTTTTATGGGGTGTGTAACTTCCACTTGCACTAGCATAGGTGGTCACAGAATTAGACGACCGAACAGTGGGTGACTTGGCTTCGTCAGAGAGCTTTGAGGCTACCGATTTTGTAGGCGATGTTGGACCCAGCGGCTTTGACACATCGATGGCACTATACTTTGGCAGGTTCATCCTTAATTCTCCCTACTGATTGTCGGGTATGGCCTTGGGTAATTTATTCTTCTTCTCCTTGAGTTGCCCCTTGACCCTATTCCAACTCTCAACCTACCCTGCATACACTATGGGCTACTTGAGGGAGGTCAAGTGCATGAGTTTAACATCACATCTCAGTTCCTCTTGAAGGCCATTCATGAATGCCCCTATCAGGATTTCATATTTCACATCCTCTAAAGGAGCCGACATGAGTTCAAACTGCTCTTGAAATTCTGCTACTGTCTCTTGTTGCTTAAGTGCCATAAACTGCTCATAAGCATCACCTATTTGTAGGAAATGGAATCTGTCGAGCACCTCGTTCTTGAACTCTCACAACGAGTTAACCGGTATGCACATTTCCAGCCATTGGTACCAAGTTACTGCCTTCCCTTCCAGCCCCACCACCACCATATCCATCTTTTCTTGCTCCTGAATATTGTTGATCGAGAAGTAACGCTCAATCTTAAAGAACCATCCAAGTGGGTCCTCCCCGTCGAATAAGGGTAGGTTGAGTTTTTGGTGTTTGGAGGCATCGTTGGAGACTGATTCAACCTCCTTCTCTGTCTTGTCTTCTTCCCCATTTGATCAGTGCGATTTGTCTCCGTCGTGTGACTGAGGAGATGGAGACCTCCTTCGGTTCAAGCTCTCCAACAAACTCGTCAATGTCGTCCTAATCTTGGTAAGCTGCTAAGCTGATTCACTCTGTTTGTTTTGTACTTCTTCCACCACCTTCTCTAAATGATCAAGTCTACCCTCCATCCTTGTATTAACCATGCCCCAAGATAGCTGCTCTGATACCAAGTGTTACACCTGCAGAAATTACTAAACAGAAATATCTGGAAATGTTGATAGTCTCTATTACTTGAGAGAATTAAAAAAGTTATAGCCTCAGAATTTGCTCAATACTCTTGATGAACACACTGGAATTGTAACACGCAAGAACACTAATGCAACAGTAAAAAAAGAACTAGCTCAACAAGCACTTATTCCCCCCCTGATGTTTCGAGAGATCAGGGCCCCTCTTAACCAACGAAAATACTCCCTGCCATACAAACGATCCCCCTTCTCCTTTTACGCACACCCACTACGTTGCCACTATCAGAAGATCATAACGTACTCGAATTACCCACTTGCCCCTCCTCCCCTTGAGGTGTACCCCTTAGCTCTCTTGTTGGGCCTAATATCTTACCCAGCTTCTTCCTCTTATAGACTTGACCCCAAGCCTTTTCTCCAGCAGGCCCATCAGTCTACCTTTTGTTATATTCACGTTAGAAGCCTTATTGTTGCCAAGTGCAAGTATTTATGTAAATGATACTGTTTTAAAGCTGATGATGGTCACGAAGGATGCACTTAGTGAGTTTGATTGTTGTTCCTTTATTTTTAAAGAACTCTGTGATGCAATTGGGGAATTCAAGAGGGATTTGATAAAGGGAATGGTAAAGGGAGAAAGAACATAGGAGGTTGTATATACTTTCTAATGTAAGTGGCTATCATATGTTTGTTTTTTTAAAGTTGAATTTTGAATGTCTAATGCTTATGTGTCATTGACTTCTAATACAGATGTTTTGTTTACAACATTTTCCTATGGGAAAAATAAAAGCCTCTAAAGATGACGATGCCATCACTTATTGAATGACGATACGATGAAAAGTAGTGTAATGATAGAGAAGGAAAGCAAAAGAGGGCTACTCAATGGTTTCAGACATGCTGGTGGGCATTCATGTACAATGTTTAATCTTGAGACAATGCTAACTCACCTGGCAATTGTGACAATTTTGACATGTAGACAGTGTTATTGATTTTATTTAAATAATTTTGTCATTAATTTAATTTGGAGTTTTTCATTAGTTCTTATGGTTGTTTTTTGCATGAGTGTAAATATAAAACTCTTGGTTAAAAATGTGTAAAGTTTATGAATATTACTTCATTCAGTTTAGAATATAAAGGCTATGGATTTTTGAACAAAATTTTTATGTTTCAGGAATTACAAAGAACATATGCTAGGCTGGTTTCCATGGTAGGTGAGGAACTGCTTGCCCTTCAAAACAGGTTGTCAGATGAGAAGAAGAATCAAGATGGGTCAGAAAAAGTGTAAAATTAGAAAGAGTACACAAAAAATCAGCCATCAAGTTCATGTAAATTTGATGAAGAGAATCAACATGAATATAAGGGGAAAATGTCATTAGAAATTGAAAAACATGAAGATGATGAAAAGGATGAAGAACACACAAAAGGTGAGGAGGATGATTTAGAAATTAATGAAAATGAAGATGATGAAAAGGATGAAGAAAACATAGAAGGTAAGGAAGATGATTTAGAAATTGAAGAAGATGATGAGGATGAAAAAGACAAAAAAGGTCATAAACAAAATGAAGATAATGAAGGACATGATGAGGGTGAAGCACAAGATACAAAAGGTGAGAATGAACAAGAAGAAAAGGAAAAAGGGGAGTGACTTCAAATTGAGAAGATCAAAAAGGGTAATAACTCCTAGATGGGTTTTAAAACCTCTATAGATTGATACAAAGAGCAAGTGTAAAGGTAAGAGGAAATATGATGACAATGACATTTTATTTGAATTGTGCACAACGGGGTATACTGATAAGGAGGGTGACCAATAAGTTTAACATACTTGCGTATTTGGATGCATTCATCTTAAGTTATGCTCATAATTTGACTGACTACCATGCTAATTGTTTGTTTTCATTTAGGGACTTTGTATATATGCATGACAACTTCCTCACAAGGAGGGAGCTCTATTGTCTCCAACAAAGAGGATGGATTAATGATAGGTAAGGTACTTGTAAAAAGTGAAAAATAATGATTAATGCAATATTAATGATGGCCAAGACCTTAGTTGCTGATCAAAAAGAGAATGATGGTAGAGTTAGTAGATACAATTTTTACAATTGACTTTATGCACAAAATTGTGGCAGATCTAAGGAAATGGTGTTTGACAGAAAATGAAACGCAAATCCTTCTTGAACACTTATGATGTAACATTAGGGATTGTGATTTCATATTTGACCTTGCAATTTAAATGACCATTGGTTTTGCTATGTGATGGAGACAAAAACCATGAGATTCTACGTGCTTGACTCATTGGTTGATACTCTCATATATGAGGAGCCAAAAGGCACTAAAAGATGCAAACAAAGTAGGGAATAAACCAAAGAGTCAAAGAAGAAGAATATCAAGTGAAAGGGACAGATTGATCCTAAGGAACATATGGCAAGAGGAGTTGTTGTAACGTCTTATTCTCATAATCGATCGGATGATCTTGTACACAAAAAGTCTGAACCACTTTTGTAAAATCGTTTTAAATTCCCAACCTCAAGATAAGACTCGAACATGTAGTTAAGTGGGTTTTTTCAAAATAATTTTCAAAATCTTGCGGAAGCGTCATTCAGTGGTTTGCAACTTCATTACTAATCAATTATTATCTTCATTTAATTTAATCAGAGTGATTCATGCTCATTTATCTAGCCATATTATTCCTTTGCTCATTCTTAGTTCATTTATTTGTATATTTATATAGATAGTGTAGCTACAAAAGGCTACCAGAGTGTCTAATATAATACACAACATATCAATCTTCACTTCTCCACCATAATTCCCTCTTGTGCAACTCCCTGCAATACTCTTCTTTACTTTATCACAATTGTATGGTTGGTTTGGGGGAGTGAGATTCGCGAGAATCTCAGTAGAATATAGTCATAATAATGCATGCATGATATATGCTATGTGTATGACGTGTAAGCTTTAACTAGTACATGCTCCATAATGACATTTCTGCATGCTCAATATTTCATGCAACATAACTATTGTCACGCCTTTATTTTAATTTCAACTTTATTAGAGTATTCGCGAAAAATGATATGTGATTCGGTGGGTAACACAGGAATACCATAAATATACTGATAAAAAGTGCTCAATTACAAAAATTCCCCATAAGGGTTCATAGGTAATAATTACCATCAATGTAGCCGTATAAGGCTACCAAGACGTCTAAACCCGTCAGAGTGAAATGGAGACATCTTCTCGTCTTCATTCCACGACCGCAATCCCCTTGTATGGTTCTTTTCTTTTTTCTCAGCGTATCTTCTATGTCCTCCTGACTAAATTGATGGTAGGGGAGGGTAAGATTCGAGAGAATCTCAGTATGAAAATAGTACCAATATGCATGCAAGATAAGTGCTTAATGCATGACATGCTTGCATTACATAAACTCATGCTAATACAATGACATATCTGCGTGCTCAATGTTTCGTGCAACAAAACTATGGCTACAGTATAAACAGAAATAGAGCTTCAATCATTCATATATGTTTCACATAATCAAGCAAAGCAATAACATGCATCAATACACCAGCACAAATATCAAATACATGCAGGAGAAGTAAGTTTCCTACCTTAACCTTTTCCGCCTTGAAACGTGTGCCTCATAAAGCGTGCCAACAGCTTGGGCTCCATATTTGGTCCTACAATTCCAAATGTACCATTTAGACACTTCCATAGTGTTTCTGGGGGTTATATGAGTCTATATTAAAAAATTACTAAAATGACCCTGGGACCCGGCCCCGCCGTACTCAATCCGACTGTACTTTTTCTAAAATTCTAACATGGGCTATCCTTACATATTTTTGCCTAAGGAATCCATTTCCAGACTCAGAATTACCAAATTCACTACCAAAAGACAAAATTGCCCTTGGCAGCCCTTATGTCAGTGTTTCAAGGGCGTTTTCATAATTATGCTTTTTCGGGCTTTTTTGAAAAAGTGACCAATTGTAACCCCACCTAATTTTCCCTCCTGAACACAATGGAATCATTAAATCATTTAAAATCCAACTCTAAGACCCCTAACTAGAGCTGGCTGAAACTTATAGGAACCACGGGGAAAATTGGGGTTTTTGAAATTTGTTTCCGCAGACATGTTCCTTTATACTCCTAACTACTTTATTAACTATTTAATTGAGTTATAACTACCATTTAAACCCAATTTTGGCAGCATAACATTTCCAACACACATTTTCCAATTTTTAGAAACAAAGACAATCCGGCTAAATTTCACCGATTAAATTGTCCACAACAGCTAGAACAGTTAATATATTAAGGTTTGGAAGTTACCTCAAACTCCTTCTGGCTTTTCCCTTTAGGCTGAAAACCCTAGCCCTCCTAACTACAAAAATTTTGCTTCAAATACCTTAAATAATATAGAAGATAAGCTTAGGAGAAGGATTATACATTTTAGGTACGAATTCACCGAAGAAATCGACCTGCCTTGTGAGATTTTCCTCCTTCTCTCTCTTATTTCTCATGGTGCTGCACGGTTTTGAGGAAGAGGATGAAGGGAAATAACTTTATGTAATATCCTCTTTTCCCTTTTTAATTATTTAACAAGCCCACATTCTAAACTTGGACTTTTTGTACATAAAGCCCATTTAACATGAAATTCTTATTTGCTCTTTTTGGTCAGCCATGAATCACGTCCCAAGGGCCCAAGTTAGTGCTAAAATGGGTTGTTAATAATTTATCCCTTAATTACAAACTTGCCATCATATAATTTCCATCATTTTTGAATTTATCTCAATTCTGGCAAATTTTTTGTCCAAACTTAAAAAAAAAATCATAACTAATTCTAGAAAAATCAAATTTGAGTGATTTCAAAGGCTATGGAACCCTTATTGAGTCTAGTTTCAAGGAAAAAAATATGTATTTTAGCCATTTGGAAGCAAATCATTCCCATATTTAATTTCTTTGACCACTGCTCCAGAAACTTTGCAATTTTTCTGGGCTAACTTCAAAAATTCATATCTTTTTACATATAGCTTCAAATGACTCAAATGACATATCAAATTAAAGCTTAAGATGTCTAATTTCACTCTGTAAAGTTTCATAAATTTTGAATATCAATTGGTCAATGAAATGCATTGCACAACAACACTGCCTCATTAGAAGCAATGAAACGGAATGCACTTGCAACTCCAACAAATTCCATTTTTATATATGAACTTCCCATACTCTTTAATTCACTATTTTATTCCCTTTAATACCTCAAAGATATAAGAAATGTTAGGATATAGATTTGGGACACTTGCTAAACCAAGGCTTAGCAGTCCACTTAATTTAGGCTTATTCCCAAGCCTCCAATCCCAAAATTTGGGGTATTACAACTATGGTCATAATATAAATAGAAACAGAGCTTCATTATTCTAATATGCTTTACACAATCAAGTAAAGCAATCACATACATTACTATACAAGTAGAAATATCAACTACTTGCAAATGAATTTTGAAGTGTTTCATAACCTAATTGCACTTTACCACAGTATTGAAACATAACTAAATATATATTAACAAGTGCAGAGGATTTCACTGACAACTCCATAGGCGTCCATTAACAAGTCTAAATAATATGTCCACCTAACTAATATTAAATTACAATAGCAAAGGTAGTCTATAAATATTTCTACACATAATATGAATTTCAAAGTTGTTCATAACCTGATTGCACTTTGACCAAAATATGTAAATATAGCTAAATATATATTAACAAGTGCAGGGGATTGCATTGACAAGTTCATATGCGTCTGCTGACAAGTTCATATCCATACATTAACCACTAAATTTACATCAGGATACAAATGTTCATAAATAAAGCTTGGATACAATACCTTATCCAACCTTTATTTACTTATGCAAATGCATCTACAAGGTACAAACTACAAATTCACATACCGTCCACAAAACTCATTTGGTCTGGATTTCTATCTAATGACATTTATAAAAAAATAATGAGATGTATTATCTAAAACAAAAAGACACAAGCCACCATCATCAGAACATATACGTCCAAATATATATATAATTATCCCATCATATAACGATAACCAACTACCAAATCCAAATGCTTATAAAGGATTCTTATCGCCCCTAGTCGCTTGCTCCTTCCTCGAGTCACCTGTCCTGTCTAAAATGTTGGTAGGGGAGGGTTAGATTCTAGAGAATCCCAGTAGAAAACAGATACCAATATGCATGCAAGATAAGTGTTTAATGCATGACATGCTTGCATCACAATAACTCATGCTCACGTAATGATATATCCGCATGCTTAATGTTTCAACAACATACTCATGGCCATAGCATAAATAGAAACAGAGCTTTAATCATTCATATATGTTTCACATAATCAAACAAAGCAATAACATGCATCAATACACAAACACAAATATCAATACATGCAGGAGAGGTAAGTTCCTTACACTTATTCTTCCATATGTGCTCCAGCACAGCTTACTCATGATCAGATGAACATTGAACCATGATCAGGGTGAATTCGAACCCTATAAACCAAAACAAGGACATAGGGTTATTCTCTTTTCCAAATTGTCACTTTCATAACATTTATAGTTGGTTACCATTCATGACCTTTAGGTGGCTAATCGAAGCCTAAACATATGCCTAAAGGCTTGGGAAGACAATTGACCAAAGACCAACTTTGGAAGTCCAAAATGTCATTTTTGAGGGTTGGCTGCGGCCAAAAATAGGTACGAAGCATTTGGGCCGCGACCTATAATTCGCTGGCCGCAGCTAAAGAAAATTCTTGTTTCTTGGCTGAACTTCCAAAAATCATATCTAATTCTAGAAAAATTGAAATGTGGTGATTCCAAAGCCTATTGAAATATATTTTAAGTCCTATTTAAAGGAAAAATATGGGCCATTACCCAAAATCACCTCAAAATTCCAGAATTATACAAAACTTCACACTGCCCCAAAATAGAGTTCTATTTCCATCCGAAACTTTGGCAAAGCATAACTCTCAGTTCACAAAACGAAATGACATATATTATATGTCCATTTTGAAGCTTGGGATGTGAAATTTAAGACTAGAAAGTTTCAGAAATTTCCAACACTATTTGGTGATTCAAAACGTTCATGCAAACTGACTGCCTAGAACAGAGTTCACACAAGACAGATTTCCAACTTTTCTACCAAAGTGTCCAATAACTCCAAAATCATTAACCAAACCTATTCCCATACAATTTTCCACAAGGAAGACATTGGTAACCTCAAAATGACCAAAATCAAAACCCATTAACATGATCTTTTTTTCCCAATGCATAAAAACAACACAAAGATGCCAAACTTTACATTTAAGCCTCAATGTAATTCTATCAATTCAAAACACTAAACAAGGCACCATTTCCATGACAAAAACATACTATACTCCCCAAGATCCTAAATCAAAAAAATTAGGGAAAATTTTCCAAAAATTCAAGGCCCAATCAATGGCCACAAAACTTATATCTAAATGAAGCTTTCACTTACCTCAACAACTTTCCCAAAGAAGTTATTTGGTTCTCCAACTTCTAGATTTCCTTGTGGCCACAAAACACCACCAATGGCAAATCTAAAACCATGAAAGTGAAGCTCTCAACTCAAGGAACAACTTTATAGAAGGAAGTTTTTCCATTAGAGGTTATTTACTCACCTTAATATCAAGCTTTTCACCTCTTCTTTGGCCTCTAATGGCTGACGCATAGAGAGAGGGAAATGAGAGAGAGATGAGAGTGTTGAAGAAGGAGAAATGATGGTGTTTCTTGGGCACCCATACCTCCAGCCAAAAATGAAGAGAGAAAGAGAAAGAAAAATGATTAAACTAATACCATTTGACTTTTCTCCAATGCTCTCTCTCTCTTCCTCTTGACTTGCCACTTGTCTCAATGTCATTGGTTCTCATAAAGTAAGTAACTCATTAGTTACTCTAACCACACCATTAGCCATGTAGTTACATATTTCATTTCTCCTTAGTTAGTAATTAATTTCTCCATTAATCACTAACTAATTGACCAATAATTTCATTCTTTCAATTTTCCACTAATCATGGCATATTAATTAATATTGCCACAAAACCCATAATAATTCCAATTTAAATTCACAAATAATTCTCATTCATCATCATTAGCCCTTAATCAAAATTTGGGCCATTACAGCGATACTGGTGATTTTCAGTGGCAATGTTTAAAAACAATAATTCTGTGAATTGTAAGCTTTCAGTTGGCTAAAGGCTATATTTTTTCTTGAAAATAGACTTAATAAGTGTCACATAGCCTTTGAAATCACACCAATTGGATTTATCTAAATAAAGATATGAATTTTCAAATTTTGATGAAAATTCTGCCTACTTTCCCAGCAACTGCGAAAATGGAAATAAATGTAAGTGCAAAATGGTCATTTGACCAATAAAGTAATTAGCCATTTATTTTTTTCTTTAATTGGGATAAATGTTGGCTGAAGTAGAGAGCAAGAAATTTTAACCCCAAGTAAACCAACCATAGTTGATTAATTGACCACTTGCTTTTCAAGGAGCCACAAGAATATGACACTTAGCACATAGGTAGATCTAGGAAATCGGGCCAGTTCATTTAGGCCTGAGCCTGTCAAGGGCCGGGCATATGATTTAGAGGATCCAAATGGAAGCGGGCCTAAAAGGACAAGGCCGGCCCTTTTAAGCCCGCTTAATATTTTTTTAAAAATAAATTAATATATGTAATATCATTGTATCAAATCATTAATATGAGAGACACCTAAGTACCTAATAGAGTATTAGTAATAGGCAAACACTTATTAAATGGTTTCATTTGTTTTGTTTTCTACAATGATTTATTCATTTAAACTTTAAAAAAAAGGCTAATTTGGACATTAGATAATTATTTTAACTAAAAATTTATGAGTTTAAAAAATAATGTATCTCAATTTAAAGCAAAATAATAAATAAATTGTAAGACTTGAAAAATAATTTTTTTTGAATTAAAATGAGTTTAGGCTCGTTTAAGCCTGAGCCCATGAAGGGCTAACTCTATAGGGCCGCAGGCTTTAAAAATCGAAGGTTTTACAGGAAGCGGGCCTAAACTGGCCAGCTCGTTTAGGCCTGTGCCAGTGCAGGGCCGACCCAATATTCCCATCTCAACACATGTGGGCTAAATATTTGTGTTTAAATGATGATAATTATCTAAAGCTCCCTCTCTCCTCTCATATTTTGCCTAGCTGCCCTAAAATAGAGGGGGAAATGAGCAAAACATGAGAAAATAGAAAGAAGAGAGAACGAAGGTGAATAGTAAAAATTCCTAAGTTCTGGAGCCAATTTCACCTTCGATTCGGCGTTTCCAGCTTCCAGAGTCTTCTCTAACATTTCTTTACTTGACGAGAGCTTTCTTTTTATGGTTTTGGATTCTTGATTAGAGGTTTTTGGAGCCTTCTACCTAGGGGAAGTGCTGCCAAAATAAAGAATTGGTTGTAGAATCGAGTAGAGGTATGTATAAGCTTCTATTTAAACCGATTGGTTTGCAATTTTGTTGAGCTTTATGCATTTCTTAGGCTACCCTATGATTTTTTCTAAGCTATGATTTTAGGGCTATATGTTGTTTTAATCATGAAAATGATGATCTATGAGGATTAGTGATGATATTATACTTGTTTGATAGTGAAATGTGATTGCTAGGTTGAAGTTTCTGGGAGATAATCTGTTTGTGGTGAAATTTTGATTGGTCAAACCTCATCCAAATGTTATGAAACTTTCTCGAACTAAAGTAGACGTCCTGGGCTTTAATTTGATAGGTATTATAAGCAATTTGGACTAGTGGATTGAAAGTTATGGATTTTTGAAGTTGTGCCCTGTTTGTGGACTTGATTTTTGAACAGTGTGGCAATTTATGTTATTCTAAAATTTTGTAATTGTAGATGGTAGTAGTTCATATTTTAGCTGTATAAAGGACTTAGAGGACTTTCTATATAACTTTAAACCACTCCATTTTGATTTTTGTAGATTTAGTTATGATTTTTGGAAATTGAGCCAAGAATAGAGGATTTCTTGGCTGCGGCCTAAACGTTTCTGACCTCTTATGACAACGGCCAAGGATTTTTTGGCTGGGGTCAATACCCCTGTTTTAGCATTTCACATTTTTTATTGGTTTAGCTTTTCCAAAAAAAACAAAGCTTCATTATTCAAAGCTTCATTATTTAGCTTTGGCCATAGTATAAAAAAAAACAAAGCTTCATTATTCAAATATGCTTTACACAATCAAGTAAAGCAATCACATACATCACTACACAAGCAAAAATATTATGTACAAGCAAAAAAGGTAAGTTTCCCACCTCTTGTCTTCAGTCCTTCTCTTGTACCTTTACTCCAACGATTGAAGATTCTCAATCCTTATCATTTCATGACCCTAGATACCTAAGTTATGTTGCATGAAACATTGAGCATGCAGAAATGTCATTATGGGGCATGCATCTATTAAAGCTAGCATGTCATGCACATAGCATTTATCATGCATACATTATGATAACTATTCCCTACTGAGATTCTCTCGAATCTTACTCTCCCCTACCAACCATTCAGACAGGTGAACACAGGAGGTGTGTTAAGAACAAAGAAGAAATCTGTATGAGATGAATGCAGTAGTGGAACAAAGATAGTGATATGTCTATAATACTTGTAATGGGTTTAGACACTTTGGTAGCCCTATGGCTACATTACACAAATAAATGAACTAAGAATGAGAAGAGAAATGATCTGGCTAAATAAATGAGCATCGAATCACTCTGATTGAGTTAAATGATGGTGAGAGTCGATGTGTAGGAATGAAGTTGTGAACCATTGAATGATGCTTCTGTAAGATTTTGAAAATTATTCTGAAAACCCCACTCAACTACAGGTTCAAATTCTATCTTGAGATTGGAAATTTAAAACGATTTTGTGAAAGTAGTTTAGACTTATTGTGTACAAGCTCATCTGATCGATTATGAGAATAAGCCATTACAGTTTGGTATTAGAGAACTGATTCTGGCAATGGAATTGTCTGCTTAAAGATACAGGTCTAGGCAGGGCAAAGGGTTCTGACTATAGGTTACATTCTTTGCTCATGTGAATAGTATAGTGATTCCCTTTTAGTTATACTGTAACTTGGAGTTATTGATAACCAGAAACCTAAGGAATTAGACCACCCCTGTATGTTAATCGGCTTGTTGAAGGAAAGGACAACCATCTACATAGAGGAAGTGGCTCCGCTTGACAGGGATGTTAGCGGTGCCAATCCCAGTGAGGATTCCTTTACTAGAAACAATGACAATGAGACCCTAAAGATAGAAGTGGAAGCGTAGGATTCAGATTCTGTTGCTAACTTTAGGGCTCCTGAGATTGAGTTAAAGTATAACCCAGAGTTTTCCCTATGTTATGAGAACACATAGAGGGTCTATACCGAGCAGCTGGTACTACTTATGTTTCCCTGAGGGGACAGTATCTAGCATTTTTAGGAATGATAGCATGGTATACTGGGATCGAGGTAGATATAGGATATCGATGCTCAAAGATATATGAGTCAATAAAAGCACTAATACCCTGGATACCATTATAACTCCGTGGTTAAGCGTGCTCAGGCGAGAGAAATCCTGAGATGGGTGAAGCCTAGGAAGTACCTTAGGAATTTGAAGCCTTTTGATTAAAGGTCAGGAATTTTGATTTGAAGTTCTTATATGACCTAAAGAATGATTAGAGGTATAGAGATGATGAGGTAAGTATTAATCTTTAATCCGAACCATTTTTGTTGCGGTGACTACTGCCCAAAAAAGTTCATTTGATGGGGTTATGAAAACTCGAGGCATAGTGATTATGTTGAAGTTTCTCTATGCTAAGTGTTGATTATGGTGTATGTTGATCCGAGAAGATCCGATCTGGTGATACTGAAGGTTAAGGATAGGTTTGAATCATATCTAATATGAAATAATGCTTAGGTCGAAATGTGAATCAGGTTGCATTATGGTTCTATTTCATGATGAAAGTTGAACCTTGTGACCTTGTGGGTAATGTTGAACCTTTTGTAACATTTTGAGGATATCACATGAATATTGTGAAGGTTAGACCAGACACTATTAATCTTGACCTTAGCATTCCTAATGGGTATAATTTAGGACAATGATTTCTGATATGTGTAATGTTGAGTTTCTATATTCAGTTATGAATTTAGAAAATTGGGTAAATATTCAGAGAATTATTACCCAATGAATTATAACCTAAGAATCAAACAATAGTTGAATTGATTCTTTAGGCATTTGAATTAATCCAGATGTTTTGAGGTACTAGAATCTGTGAAAAATGTGTATGGGGTTTTCTTAAGGTTGCTAGTTGCTGATCTAGCATAAGTAAAGATCTTAATTATAGAATCTTCCATAGAAGAATGATTAAGAGTTTGTTCCCTACTAGAACGAAGTAATAGAAAGATTGAGAAAAGTCTTGAGTTATAGTCTCATGACTGAGATAGATATTAGAAGTTATACTAGTGGCTTATGAATTCCTTGTATGATATGGGTAGATTACCTCGGTAAGGGAAGCAGAATTATTCCTGGAGTTGAACCAATATCGAAAGTCTATGTAGAATGACATCAGATAAGATGGAAAAATTAAGGAAAATAAAGTATAGAATTGCTAAAGAAGAGGGACCTTATAAGATCTAGGTTTCCCGTTACAATAGTACTTCCATTCAGAGACTACCAACTAGAGAGAGATACCTATAGGGGTTCTAATCGGAAAGGGCTACTTATGGAGGGTTCTGATTGGAGGGGTTGACCAGTCAGAGTAGACTGAGTAAAGCGTTGAGTAAAGTACTATCGAGTAAAGCCACCATGACGTTGAACAGTAAAGTAGAGCTACCGGGACGTCGACTCTCAAAGGTGGTGTATTGTAATGAGTCCCACATAGGATGGGTTTCTTAGAAAAAGTGTTTATTTGATTTAGTGTATCACCATGGGTTGCCCCAGCACTTTGTGTTGAAAGAAAGATAGAAGAAGGGAATTAAGAAAGAATAGGCTCAATGGTATAAAGTAAAGTAACTCTTACTATCATATTTTATGTAATGGTTCTACATGTATGTATTTACCATCACGTGTATTCGTTTTATGAATATACAAAATTGTAGTGTTAAGAATTGTTATGTTATGCAATGCCCTAAGACCTAGTAGGCAGCATGTCCTTAGGCTGGCAGATGTAATCGAATTGTTTATGTTATGAAATGCCCTAAGACCTAGTGGGCAGTATGTCCTCAAGTTGGCATATGCATTCGAATTGTTAAGTTATATTGTCCAAGACAGTGTATCCTGTGATGTCTGTATGCTTGTTATGCGATGGTTTGTTTAGCATGCTTCATGAACATTACATAAATATATAAAGGGTTTGAGTAGTAAGAGGTAGAGCCTAAAAGGAATTCAGAATACCTTGTGGCCTATGCCCCCTGAGGTCGTTAGTCTTGATATGTATTTCGCAAAGGTGATAAACCGAATGTTTTGAGGCCATAAGACTTGAGGAACATGTATGTCCTTAGGCTAGTAGAATGTTATATATTTGAGAAAGGTGATGAGCAAAGGCTCGAGGTAGTAAGTCTCGAAGTGCTTGTAAGCATAGGGGGATTCCCTGTGCAGTATGACCCGATGTGTAAGATTGCATGGGTTAGTGTCCTTAAGCTGTAAGATCCTACATGCTTACTATGTTGTAGTGGACCTGTGTGTCTATAGGCCCTAAGACCTAGTGGACTAGTGTGTCCTTATACTAGCAAATGTATTCAAAATTGTGTCTGGCAGTGACCCAAGGAATGGGGGTGAAGACCCTTGGCTGCATGATCTTATATGCCAGTTGTTTATATTGCATACTGATTGTTGAATGTCATTATGATGAATGCGAATGCTAAATACTATCTGATATTTGTGTTAAGAATATAATGATAGTTGTGTTGTATGGTTTGTGAACCTACACATGAAAGAGATAGATTGAGTAATAAAAGTGTTTCCCCAAGGTGTAGATGATTCTATGCGATGTTCAAATTTTGAGGACAAAATTTATTGAAAGGGGGAGAATTCTAATATCCCAAATTTTGGGACTAGAGGCTAGAGAATAAGCCTGAATTCAGTTAACGGCTAAGCCTCGATTAAACAAGTGTCCCAAGAGGGCATAATGATATTCCCTAACATTCTGTATATCTTTATTGCATTTAAGGGAATAAAATGATAAAATAAAGCAATTGGTGGTCACGCACAACATAAGTATGTTTAGAACATAATTGTAAACATTCGAATTTGTTGTCAGTGAGTTTTCCCGTGTAGTGGTCTTGTTGTGTGACATTTTTAAATAGGCAAATGACTATGACATTTTCCAAAATGAAAGTACACTTATCAAGCTTTAATTTGATAGGTCATATATATCATTTGGAGCTATACACAAAGAGTTATATATTTTTGAAGTTAACCTAATGATACTAGCAATTTTCAGTGGCAGCGTCCAAAAACAATAATTATGTGAATTGTAAGCTTCCAGTTGGCTAAAGGCTATATTTTTTTTCTTGAAAATAGACTTAATAAGGGTCACCTAGCCTTTAGAATTACACCAATTAGATCTCTATAAATAAATATATGAATTTTCAAAGTTCAATAAAAATTTTGCCCAATTTCCCAGCAAGTGCAAAAATGGAAATAAATATTAGGGCAAAATGATCATTTGACCAATGAAACAACCATTTATTTTTCCCTTTAATTGGAATAAATTTTGGCTAAAGAATAGAGCAAGAAAGTTTAACCCTAAGTAAACCAACCATAGTTGATTAATTGACCACTTGCTTTTCAAGGAGCCACAAGAATGTGACACTTGGCACATGGTGTCACGCCCTTATCTTAATTTCACCTTTACCAGAGTATTAACGGAAAATGATATGTGGTTCGGTGGGCAACACAGGAATAGCATAAATATACTGATATGCATGATTACATGAATTCTCTATAAGGGTTCGTACATAATAATTACCATCAATGTAGCCACACAGGGTTACCAAGGTGTCTAAACTCATTCAAGTGAAATGGAGACATCTTCCCATCTTCGTTCCACCACCACAATCCCCTCGTACGGTTCTTTTCTTTGTTCTCAGCATACATTCTGTCTTCACCTGTCTAAATTATTGGTAGGGGAGGGTGAGATTCGAGAGAATCTCAGTAGGAAAATAGTACCAATATGCATGCAAGATAAGTGCTTAATGCATGACATGCTTGCATTACATAAACTCATGCTAACACAATGACATATTTACGTGCTCAATGTTTCATGCAACAAAACTATGACCACAATATAAATAGAAACAGAGCTTCAATCATTCATATATGTTTCACATAATCAAGTAAACCAATAGCATGCATCAATACACTAGCACAAATATCAAATATATGCAGGAAAGGTAAGTTCCCCACCTTAGACCTTTTTCACCTCAAACCGTATGCTTCGATTCATGTGTGAATCCCTCAGGCTTTCAACATGGTCCTAAAACATCAAATGTACCAGTTTAGACACATCCATAGTGTTTCTGGAGGTTATATGAGCCTATTATGAAAATTTACCAAAATACTTTTGGGACCCTGGCTCGGCCTCGCCATACCCAGTCCGACTGTACTTTTCCTAAAATTTTGACATGGGCTATTCTAACATATTTTTTCCCAAAGAATCCATTTCCGAACTCGAAATTATCAAATTCAATGTCAAATTAGGGGCGTTTTCGTAATTATACTTTTTCGGCCATTTCTGAAAACGTGACCAACTGTAACCCCTCCTAATTTTCCCTCCTAAACTTAATGGAATCATCGAATCATTGAAAACCCAACTCTAATGCCCAATTTCAAAATGTGTTCCTTTCTACTCCTAACCACTTTATTGACTACTCTGTTATGTTACAACTTCCATTTAGTACTGATTTGGGCAGCATAACACCTAGGCCAATCCATTTTCCAAATTTATAAACAAAGACAATACAACAAAATTTCACCGATTAAATTATCCACAGCATCCAGAATAATCAATATACGAAGGTTTGGAAGTTACCTCAAGCTCCCACTAGCTTTTCCTCTTCTTGGCTAAAACCCTAGGTCCTTGAACAAGAGAATTTAAGCTTCCCAAACCTGAATTATCATAGAAGAGTAGCTTAGGATCAGAGTTATACGCGTTAGGAACCGATTTACCGAAGAAATCGACCTACCATTCAAGTTCTCTTCTCCTTTCTCTCTCTAGAAAATGGCTGCACTTCCTCTTTCTTATTTCAGATGGTTCACGTCTGTTTTGGCTAGAGGAAGGAGATGGAGAATTACTTTATAAGTCCATGCTTATGTCATCTTTAAGTATGCTTATGTCATAATTCCATTTTCGAATTTTATTACAGATTTTCTGTTCAAAATTTGAAAAATCATAACTAATTCTAGAAAAATTGAAATGGACTAACCCAAAGCCTATTGAAATCTATTTGAGTCCTCTTCACAGGAAAAATATGAATCAAGGCTGTCCATAACTACAAAAATTCAGAATTGCACAAAATCCAACACCGCTCCAAAACGGATTCCAGTTTTAATCCCAAATTTTGGAAAATCATAACTCCCAAATCCTAAAATGAAATGACATGGATTATTTGTCCATTTTAAAGCTTGTTAAGTGACCTTTAAAACTGGAAATTTTCAGAATTTTTAGACATCATTTTCCTATTCAAAATGTCCAGACAAACTGACTACCCTGAACAGAGTTCACACTGAACAAAATTTCAGATTTTTGCACCTTTGTTCCCAATGGTTCCAATTTTACAACAAACACCATTCCCAAATAAATTTTCACAAGGAATCCATTGGAAACACAAAATCAACCTAATTTACATCACACTGACATGTTTCCCCCAATGACCACAACATGTCACACAATATCACAACACAAAACTCACATAAACACCCACATATGTGATTCTACCCTCTTGATTTCTTGCAAAATCAATCACTACCATTGATCTTTAAGTTACTAATGAGTTTCTTCTGCAGTAACTGACCAATTAGTCAGTAACTTTCTCATATTACCCCTGATTATGGCAATTATTCTAGAATCACAACCAAACACATTTTCTCATTTCCTTTCACCAATCATGCGTCCTCCCCTTCTCCTTCAATATATTTTAAGCTTTAACACACAATTAAGCTTAAATACAGGGTTTGGGCATTGACTGAAACATATTCGAATCACAACTTTCTTCGTATTCTCCAAAAGTGTTGGTTTAACAATAATCACCTTCACCTTTGGAGTCATAATCCCTTACTCAAATTTTGGGGCATTACACATGGGGGCTAAATATTTGTGTTTAAATGATGATAATTATCCAAAGCTCCCTCTCTCCTCATATTTCATCCAACTACCTTAAATAGAGGGAAAATGAGAAAAACATGAGAAAATAGAAAGAAGAGAGAAGGAAGGTGAATGGTGAAAATTCCTGAGTTCTGGAGTCGATTTCACCTTCGATTCAGTGTTTCCATCTTTTGGAGTCTTCTGTAACATTGCTCTACTTGACGGGAACTTTCTTTCTATGGTTTTGGATTCTTGATCAGAGGTGTTTATAGCCTTCTACCTAGGGAAAGTGCTTCCAAAATCAAGAACCAGTTGTAGAATCGAGTAGAGGTACGTATAAGCTTTGATTTGAACCTATTAATTTGTGGTTTTTTTAGCTTTGGGCATTTCTTGGGTTGTCCCATGATTTCATCTAAGTTATGATTTTAGGGCTATATGTTGTTTTAATCATGAAAATGATGATCTATGAGGATTAGTGATGATATTAGACTAGTTTAATAGTGAAATTACAAAACTGTTGATTACTGGGTTGAAGTTTCTAAGAAGAAGTATGTTTGTGGTGATATTTTGATTAGTCAAACCTCATCGAAATATTTTTAAACTTTCCAAGATTAAAGTAAACATCATGGGCTTTAATTTGATAGGTATTATAAGTAATTTGGACTAGTGGATTGAAAGTTATGAATTTTTGAAGTTATGCCCTGTTTCTAGACTTGATTTTGGAACAATATGGGAATTTATATTATTCTGTAATTGTGTAATTATAGATGGTGGTGGTTCATATTTTACCTATATAGAGGACTTAAAGGACTTTGCATATAAATTTGAACCACTCCATTTCGATTTTTTTAGATTTAGTTATGATTTTTAGAGGTTGAGCCAAGAATAGAGGATTTCTTGGCCATGGCCTAAAAGTTTCTAACGTCTCTTGGCCATGCCCAAGATTTTGGGCCGGGGCCAAGACCCCTGTTTTAATATTTCACATTTTTTATTTGTTTAGCTTTCCTAACCCCACAGGCACTTGTTTCAACTTCCAATGGCTACCTAGGTGGCTCAAAAGATAACCAACATAATGTGTTTAGCCTCCTTAACTTCTTGGACACTAATATACACTTCCAATTACTCTCTATCATGTTTCTAATGATGTGATTGGGTATCTAGGGTCATGAAGTGACAAGGATTGATTATCTTCAATGGTTGGAGTAAAGGTACAAGAGGAGGACTTAAGACAAGAGGTAGGAAACTTGCTTTATTTGCATATAGATGATATTTTTGCTTGTGTAGTGATGTATGTGATTTCTTTACTTGATTGTGTAGAGCATATTTGAATAATAAAACTTTGTTTTTGTTTATACTGTGGCCATAGTTATGTTGCATGAAACATTGAGCATGCAAAAATGTCATTATGGGGCATACATCTATTAAAGCTAACATGTCATGCACATAGCATCTATCATGCATGCATTATATTAACTGTTCCCTACTGAGATTCTCTCGAATCTCACTCTCCCCTACCAACCATTCAGATAGGTGAACACAGGAGGTGTGCTGGGAACAGAGAAGAATTCTGTATGAGATGAATGCAGTCGTTGAACGAAGACGAGGATATGTTTATAATACTTGTAATGGGTTTAGACACTTTGGTAGCCCTATGGCTTCATTGTCTGTATATATATATATATGCAAATGAATGAACTAAGAATGAACAGAGGAATGATTTGGCTAAATAAATGAGCAGTGAATCACTCTAATTGAATTAAATAAAGGTGAGAGTCAATAAGTAGTAACGAAGTTGTAAACCACTTAATGACACTTCCACAAGATTTTGAAAATTATTCTGAAAAACCCACTTAACTACAATTCGAATTGTAAACCCTGCCTCAAAAATCATAATTATGATTCGAAAAGGAATAATTAAAATGAATTAGAGACCAACGAATAATTAAACTCATTTCAAACTCCCCTCCTTACGATTGGGTTTTCACAAACTCTTTCAAAATTTCATTCCTATTCTGGTCTCAAATTCAAATTTTGAATATAATTACCCTGTGCAGTTGAATTGCATTCATACATATAAGAGTGTACAACAAAAATCCCAGCAACCCCCGGGTTTCATTCACAATAACGACAGCTTGCGCTGTATAACGATAGCTTGAACCGTAAACGACAGCTTTCACTGTATAACTATAGCTATCACTAGCTGTAACCACAACGGCATCAGAAATCATCACAAAACAGTGATACAACACACATACAATACATTACACATAGTATAAGAGAAAGAGTCACTACCTAGTTCTTTCCGAACGTGCTGTGGCACAGGTAGTTCACGATCAGGGTAAATTTTGAATTCTACAATTCCAAATGGACCACTTAGACACTTCCATAGTGTTTCTAGGGGTTATATGAGTCTATAATGAAAATTTATAAAAATGCCCCCAGGGACCCGGCCTGGCCCCGCTGTACCCGGTCCGGCTACACTTTTTCTGAAATTCTAACTTAAGCTAACCTAACATATTTCTGCCTAAGGAATCCATTTTCGGACTCAAAATTATCAAATTCCATGTTAAATTACAAATTTACCCTTGGCAGCCCTACTTTAGGGGTTTCAGGGGCGTTTTCGTAATTATGCTTTTTTGGCCTTTTCCGAAAAAGTGACCAACTGTAACCCCACCTAATTTTCCCTCCTGAACTCAATGGAACCATCAAATCATTGAAAATCCAACTCTAAGACCCATTTCTAGAGCTGGCCGAAATTTATGTGTTCTCCGAGGAAAATCGGGGTTTTACGATTTCGGCTCCATAAACACGTTCCTTTCTACTTCTAAGCACTTTATTAACCATCTAATTGAGTTATTACTACCATTTGAACTAAAATTGGGCAGCATAACCCTTAGGCACATACATTTCTAAAGTTTAAAACCAATGGCAATTCGGTGAAATTTCACCGATTAAATTGCCCACAACAGCCAAATAGTTAATATATGAAGGTTTAGAAGTTACCTCAAGCTCCCACAAGCTTTTCCCAAATATGGTTGAAACCCTAACCTAAATAACAACAAATTTTTGAACCTCCAAACCTTAAAGAACAAACAAGAGTAGCTTAGGGTTGGAGTTATACACGTTAGGAGCTAAACCGTTGGAGAAATCGGCTTACCTTGTGAGATTTCTTCCCTTTCTCTCTCTAAACTCTCTCAAATTTCTTTCTCTTGCTTCAGCTGAAAATGGCGTGAAATGGCTGAAGAAGATGAGGCAATATGATTAATAATCCATGCTAACATCATCTTTTAATGAGATGATGTCATAATTCCCTATTATCCCATTTTCAGATTTTCTGGCAGATTTTCTGCCCAATCTTTGAAAAATCATAACTAATTCTAGAAAAATCGAATTGGAGTGATTCCAAAGGCTATAGAACCCTTATTGAGTTTAGTTTCAAGGAAAAATATAGCAGTTTACTAGCTGGAAGTATATCATTCTCAGAGTTAATTTCTTTGACTGCTTCTCCAGAAAATAATCAATTTTGCTAGACAAATTTCAAAAATTCATAACTCTTAGCTCACAAATCAAAATGACACAAATTATATGTCCATTTTAAAGCTTGACATGAGAAATTTAAGACTAGAAGGTTTCAGAATTTTTAGACACCATTTGCCTATTCAAAATGTCTATTCAAACCGATTGCCCTGCACAGAATTACACTCAATAATGTTTCAAATTTTTGACCAATGTGTCCAATGGCTCCAAAATCAACAATCAAACCTATTCCCGCGCAATTTTTCACAAGAAAACCATTAGAATCATTAAAACCACCAAATTCCCATCACACATTCTCTAAAAGTGTTTATTCGACAATAATCATATCCACTTTTGAAGTCATTAGCCCTTGATCACTTTTTGGGATATTACATTCCCCCCCTCGTAAAATAAATTTCATTCTCAAAATTTGTCATATAACTTGAGCCATAAACTCTAGATAATGTCTTCGCATATCTGCTTCCGCTTCCCAAGTTGCTTCCCTCTGAGTCATTCCCTTCCAAATCATCTTCAAAAACGAAATGCTTCGGTGTCTGAGCCGTCGTTCTTCTCGCTCAATAATATGTTCTAGCTCTACCGCATATATGAAGTTGTCTTGTAACTCGACTTCTTCAGTTGGGAAACGTGAAACAATCATGGAGCCTGCTCAAGTTTGGCAGTAGGGCTACTCGATAAGCAACAGGCCCGATTCTCGCAAGAATCTCAAAAGGACCTATATATCTCGGGCTCAACTTCTTCCGCTTGATAGCTCTCCCGATGCTGGTAAATGGTGACACTATCAAGAACACATGGTCACCAACCTCAAACTCTAGAGGCCGTCTACTTTTACGGGTAAAAGAACCTATAATTACATCCACTTTTGAAGTCATTAGCCCTTGATCATTTTTTGGGATATTACATGAATCCTGTCTTAAGATTGTGAATTTAAAACAATTTTATAAAATTTTTTCAGACTTATTATGTACAAACTCAACCGATTGATTATGAGAATAAGGTGTTACACGAGGTATACTATTACTACTAATATTACTAACAGTATAGGATTCACTAGGTTTATACTCAGTCATACAAGGTATTTAGTTATACATACTGCATATTAAAAATATATACAAGATAGTCAGCAAAATAACTACATTACTAGCTCTTTCTTTACTCCTATGTGCTTACCTCTTTGCCCTTCGTGCCACTAGTCTTTGCTATGGAATGAATTTTGGAAAGGATGAGATTCAAAAGAATCTCGGCTGTAACCGACATTAAATCATATAAAATACAAATATACAGTACATTTTATATCAACCACCACAACACAATGAGCATTTTAAGAGCATTTAACACGTTATTACGCAGCACAATATACCTATAACACATAACTACAGCGCTTGGTCACAAATACAAGCGTCCACCCGCTATATACTCAGATGCCACGGGTGTCTGCCCAGCATACTCACATGCTCAACCCAATCACATTAATGGTAAAACACACATGCAAAGTATTGCATAGTATATGAGAGAAAAAGTTACCACCTGATTGCCTTTTTGATCATGTGTCCTTATTTATTAGTCTCTTGGTTGGCCCAGGTAAAGATCAAATCCTATAAGTTAGAATCCATGACGAATGTGTTATTACTTGGTTAAGCATCTTCTAAGTCTAGTACATTATGTCAAATGGTAATAAATGGGATCTACACTAACTTCTAGTACATGCCTTTATCCTTTAGAATCAAACTTAACTTAATTGACCTTAGACACTTCAAATCCGTAAGTCATCCCAACTTGGCAGATTTGACACCTAACTTTGAAAATTCATAACTTAATCTAGAAAATCTAAATGGGTTCGTTCCAAGTCTTATGGAAATATATTTAAGTCTTATTTCAAGAAAAAATACCAATCTGTGCTAAATACAGGGTCAAGACCTCAAGAACCCACAACCAACATCACTGCTTGAAAACGCATTCCAATATTTGAGTCTTAACTTCAACAGGGCATAACTCACAATTGACAAGGCCAAATGATACATATTATATATCATTGGAAAGATTATGATGTCTACTACAATCTTCTAAAATATCATAGTTATTAGATAAGGTTTGATCACTCAAAAACAACTCATAAGCATACTGCCTCGAATCTGGAAGATTTAACATCAACATTTTAAATTCCAAAAATAGGGTTTTCTAACCAATCATCCAAAAATCTGTTAGATCTCATGTTTTGATGATAACAAAAGAATGGTTTGAAAAGGAATGATTAATAAGCAAGTTTGAACAAAGCAATGACAGGAACAAGTATCACTTGAAGTAAGCATTGAATTAATGAAGAAAGGCCATGAGAAAATGCTGAGGAACTTGATCAGAAGAAGGTTTTTCTAAGGCATTACTCGAGGCGCTACTCGAGTAATGAGACAAAACTGGAAGTAATCAGAGACAACTTCCAGTAACCTGCCAACGTTACTCGAGGCGCTACTCGAGTAACAGTGTAAGTATTTTTAAGTTGCTCTCGGCCTGCCAATGTTACTCGAGGCGCTACTCGAGTAACCATGTGAAAAACTTCCAGTTGCCATCAGGTTGCCAAAGATACTCGAGGAGTTCCTCGAGTAACTCTGTTTCTAAAAAAATGATGCTCTCGGCATTTTGTACCACTGCAACATTACTCGAGTAGGTACTCGAGTAACGCACTAAAGTAAGTGAAAAACTTGAAGGTGATATCCGAGTAACTTGATATATTTTTTAACTAATTTCCTCGAGTCCTTACTCTGATATGCAAGTATTCAATAATCTATTTTAAGTGGATTCCTCAAGTAGGTACCCAAGTATGAAGAGATAACTTCAAGGGAAACCTCAAGTCATTACCCGGGTAAGTCAAGCACAGAAAGTACAGTTACTCGAGGTGGTACCCGAGTAACCTATGTAAAAATGAATGCATTACTCGAGTCCGTACCCGAGTAATGAGGTAAGTGCTCTCAGCATCTAAATCCTGCAACATTACTGGAGTAAAGCATCGAGTAACCAAAAGTTTTTATAAAGGTTTACTCGAGTTGGTACCCGAGTAACTCATAAAGTTGTGAGTGCATTACTCGAGTAGGTCCCCGAGTAAATAATAATTTACAAAGGTTTGAAATTTAGTTTACTCCATGCACTACCCGAGTAATCTTGTATTTATTGATTGACTTGCAGTTTGACAAAGATTTCTCGATGTTACTCGATTAGGTACTCGAGTAAACTTCATGTAATACTCGAGTAGCTACTCGAGTAAGCAAACCCAGAAATCCAGAAACCTTTCAAACGGTGAATATTTTGTTTTCTATATGATTAATCTTTCATTGTGTTAGTATTCTTAGCCTATTTACAGATGAACAATGAAGAAATCATATCAAGTAGTGGAAGTCAAATGAAACGTTCAAATGTCACCGACCGTCACCTACCACAACGTATGTTTTTCAAAAACTGGAAAAGTCAATAATGGCTGCGCACGCTCCAACGGACATGAAGAAATACGTTCCAGCAATCATTACCAATGTATCTATATATATGTGAACATCTGAACAGAGAATAACACTAGAACACACTTACGAACGTATCATCAAGTTCATTACTCTGTTTTTATTATACTTGTGTTTCTATGCTTCAGTGATTCTTATTTACTCTGTGAAGAGAGATATTTCATTCAAACTCAATATTTGTTATTGAGGTAACTTAAGGTTGTGGAACCTTGAGTTGGGATTGAATTACAACTTGTAAGGGGGAGCGAGTGTCCAGGTGTAGGAACTTGCTTGTACTGAGGTGCCAAGAACCCACTGAATCTTGGAAGATATAGTGAAACTCTCAGAGAAGCTCTGAGGACTGGACGTAGGTCAAAGTGGTTGTGGCCGAACCAGTATAACTCCCGATCTACACTTCGGTGATATTTCTCCTTACTCTTTCATGTTTTAATTTCAACGTCAAATTTTATATTTGCAACGAAATTTTTAAGATCACCCAATTCACCCCCCTCTTGGGTGAAACGCTTGCTCTAACAAAATCATGATCACATGCTATCCCTAAATAATTATGGCCATAGAATCCATTTCTAACATCAATTAATCAAAATCTAGCTCCAACTTCAAGAACACAAGCTGGCCGAATCTGACCCTAAGGAACACAAGTCATGTTCTTGCAAATTTCAACCTCCAAATATGTTTTTTCCATCATAAATCCTCAATTAACATCATGCTCATTATCAAACACCCATTAAAGCTCAAAATACCCTTCTTGGCGAACACCCCCGAAGTCCTATAACTCTAAAAAAACTCATCAAAACAGGAAGACGTTATGCTCAAATTGAAGCTTACAATTACCTCTACTCATTTCTTAGATCAGTTCTTGATTCTAGTAGTGCTTCCACCAACAAGGTATCACCAAATACCTTAGATCAAAAATCCAAAACTATATAAAATGTTTCTCTTGATGAGTAGACAAAGATTTATGAAGGCTTTGGAGGCTGGAAATGCGATCTCGGGCTTCAAATCGGTTGTAGAGCTCAAGAACGCAAAAAATTCTCTCTTCTTTATTTTTCTTGTCATTTTTTTTATTTTCTCTTGACTTTTTATGAGGTGGATGATGTTTTTGAGCTTCAAAAAGGGTCTAAAATTATTTTAATAAATTAGATCACATGTCTTAAAAAGTTAGGGTGCTAGGTGCTCCATTTTGGAAATTATCGAGTAACTGGCGATCCTGTATACCAGATGTTCTTACTTTAGACTGTATGGTAGCTGGTGCACCTCCTAAAATCTGTCCCGCTTTCCCCTTTCTCATACTTGACCGACTTCATTGGTCAGTGGAAAGGAAGTTTGATGAATTCATTAGGCTTCCGGTGCAGTGTTCGGGAAAATTAGGTATGTAGCCATCGAAGGCCAGTGAATTATACTGGCTATTCTACATATCCATGATATATAACTATAAAAGTCATCATATGATTGGTTAATCAAGGAAGAAGTCAAAAGTTACTTTAATAAAGCTTGTTTAATAAAGCTACTTTTTGATACAAAGTCACTCAATTTTGTGACACGTGTCATGCTTCTGCCTGATTGTTGCCATGTGTCCTAGTGGCTACCTAGAGAGTGCCATATGTCCCTTATGCCTCATGATTTTGCCACATATATGCTTGGGTGTCCTAGACAACTGACACCAAGCTGGTACCTCTTAAAAAATGTAGGTTACATATACCTGCCCTGAAAATGCCATGTGTACCCACACCGGCATATTTTATTAGACTAATTAGTCACATATGTCTATGTCTTCAAAAATGCACCCCAAATGTGCTTGTGTGGGATAAGATAGCGCCACATGCCTCAAAAACTGCCACATATGAGCCTGTGTGTCTTATAGCACATTGACTGTACATAAACACTGATAACTTTCATCCAACCACACACACACACAGCTATTCTCATTGCGCTAATTCAAAATCTTCTTCATACATGTGGGACCCAAATGGTACCACACATGCTTCTGGATGCCAACTAAATGGCGTCAAGTGTGCCAAAGTACCCATACACTGGCATCTATTATCTGACTACTTATATGCATCAAGGCTCATGTAATTTGGAGACTCATTCTCAACCCAAAGGGCTGAATCATATAGTCCCATAAAACTCATTCTATCTTTGGGATTCTTACCAAATTGGGCTTAGTAGTCTTCTGGGCTTAGGTTTATTCTCAAACTTCTAGGCCTAAAATCTGGAATATTACAATGAACTTGCTATAGAATTCAGCATGGCCCAAAAAACTTCTCACACCCTTAATATTGGTAAGAGGAGGAAGTTACTTAGTCACCTCTATCTTTGCTTGGTCAACTTCTAAACCATTCTTGGAGACTTGGTGGCCTAACAAAATGCCTTCTTTCACTATAAAATAGCATTTCTCCCAATTTAGCACAAGGTTAGTGTCTTCACACCATTGCAAGACTTGAGCTAAGTTGGCTAAGCATTCTTCATATGAATCACCAAATACAATGAAGTTGTCCATGAACACTTCCATGATGTGTTGTATCATGTTAGCAAAAATAGCCATCATATGCTATTGAACTGTGGCCAATCTATTGCAAAGACCAAAGGGCATACGCTTGAAAGTAAACATACCATGTGGGCAAGTAAATGTAGGCTTTTCTTGGTCTTCCAAAGCAATTTCTATTTAGTTGTACCCCAAATAACCACCAAGAAAATAAAAGAACTCTCTTCCAACTAGTTTGTTCAACATCTGATCAATGAAAAGCAATGGAAAGTGGTTCTTGCGAGTAGCCATATTGGGCTTATAATAGTCCATACAAACCCTCCACCTGGTAATAATACAAGTGAAAATGAGTTCATTGTGGGCGTTAGCCACTACAGTTATACCCCCCTTTTAAGGACGTATTGGATTGGGCTCACCCAAGAACTATTAAAAATAGGGTATAAATGCCAGTATCGAGCCATTTAAGGAGCTCTTTCTTTACTACTTCCTCTATAATGGGATTGAGTCTTCTTTAATGTTCAATAGAAGGCTTGTGGTTCTCTTCCAAGAAAACCATGTGCATGCACATAGAGGGGCTAATGCCCTTGATATAAACGATTGTCCACTCAATAGCTCTCTTATGAGCTTTCAAGACTTAAACTAACTACTCCTCTTGTTGAACAGTGAAATCCAAAGCAATAATCACTGGAAGAGTATTATTAGAACCTAGATAAGCAAACTGACAATGAGATGGCAATGCCTTCAACTCAAGTAAAGGTAGTTCCTCTAAAGAAGACTTCAACTTTAGTCCTAAATCAAGTGACTCACAGTGCATCCTCCCTTTAGGATAAGGAGTTGAACTATCAATAATAACCTTGCATCTCATGACTTACAAACCCTTGGAATCAATATTAAGTAAAGTGGATTCAAGTGGATCTTCAATCATAAAAGTTTTAAATTCCTCGTGTGACAAGACCAATCATATCAAGAAAGAAGCAATCTTTATGTACATAAGGAGTCCTTATCAATTGACTCATATTAAAGGTAACTTGCTCGTCTACCACCCTCAAAGTTAACTCACCTTTTTGCATATCTATCAAAGTTCTAGTAGTAGCTAAGAATGGCCTCCCTAACAACAAGGGCATTTCTCTATTAGGACCAAAGTCAAGAACAATAAAATCCGCAAGAAATATGAACTTATCAACCTTGACTAACACATCTTCAATAATCCCTTTAGGATAAGACAAGATTCTATTCGCCAATTGCAAGGTAACCGAGTTAGGTCTAGCATCACCTAATCCCACTTATTGAAAATAAACAAAGGCATAAGATTGATACTTGAACCTAGATCACACAAACCATTCCTTAAGAATTTACCTCTAACATGGCAAGGGATAAAGAAACTCATGGGATCCTTCAACTTAAGTGGAAGTTGATTGATAACATCATCAAAGCTTTTGGTGATAGACAACAACTCAAACTCATAAAACATCTTTTCTTTGTGAGGACATCTTTCATGAACTTGGCATATTTAGGAATTTTCTCTAAGGCTTCCGTAAAGGGAATGTTGATAAGCAATTGTTTGAACATCTCAATAAAGTTCTTGAATTTCCCATCTTCTTGGTGTTTCTTGAGCATTTGTCTAAAAGGAAGTGATGGAACATATCTTAGAGGAGAAGTGTTAGTCTTTCTCTTCTTCTCATCCATATTTTCGAGAGCAAATGGCTTGCCTTGCACCATATCATCTAGATTCTCCTCAGCTTGTTTCCTCTTCTAGTTGTCTTCTTCTTTGACCATAATTTCTTCATCAACCTCTTCATTATGACCAAGGAGTTCAACAACGTGGTGCTTTGGCTTTGTAGCAGTGTAACCCCCCGCCATCATCTAGGCCGTAATTAGTGTTTAAACTCGTTTTATAAGTAAATGGAAGATCAAGGGCAATTAAAAACTTTTTACAATAACCTGTACAATACGATCTCTATTCATTTGAAATAAAAATAGTTAGCCTATTCGGTTTGTCACATATACGATATCAAAGTGCTAACAAAATTCTCGACATTCACCAGGGATAATATCATTAACCCAAGAGTTTTACAGGGCATCATTGCCCATCTCAGTTTCCAATACCGAAGATTACACTAACTACGAATCTATGGTCAATCCAATATATACAATTGTCTAAATCCTGAGTCATCATCTATGACTAAGGCAACAAACTATGGCAACTATCCTAGCAAATCCTACCCTTGTCAGGAACTACAACTCTGATACCACAAATGTAACCCCCTTCCAACAAAGGCCGAGATTAAGTTCATAAATATGTGATTATGTCAAATTAGAGATCGTACGATGATTTGCGACTTATTAAAATTTTCTTTTGCCCAAACAGGATTTTCAAAAACTTTTACAAAACTTGATCAACCATAGTCTCATATTCACATTTCAATACATAAATGGCCTATACAATTCAATTCCATTCATAAATATCATAGTACAATGTAAATTCCTGACCCTCTCGAGTTCCATTAATCAAATAAGGGTTTTACAAGGCACCAATACCCATAATTCATTTTCCCTTAACTAGGGAATTACACAAAACTATACCACAATTCCAAAATATACAATTGTTTCCTACCAGATATCCAAAATACATAAAACTATGATAACCAATATCTAAAATAAACTCCTTGCCCGAAGCTCTATCCACCCTTCATCACTTGCTTTTCTTTTGAATGCCTCTAGCCCTGTCTGAAATTTATTTTGGGAGAGTGAGATTCTAAGGAATCCCCGTAGTGTCAAATCACTCATAGTATGCACAACAACCAAGCATGAAAGCAAATCATCACACAACACATAGTAACTATAATGGCAGTTATAATGGCAAAGACAGGTATGACGTGCGTTACCGTTACGTTTGCTCACGCTATATTGCACCACATCATGGTTCACAACAATATAATTCACCATAGCTGGGTATCATATAAAGTAGTTCATAACACATCAAAGCCACACTGGCATATTCACAAATTTGGAATCCACGATTCCGTAACCCAGCCTCAGCAATTACAATGGTAGGGGTAGGTGTGATAACCATCACTCCCTACGACTGCTCATGCGGTAATGTCCTACTGCCGATAACATATACAACATAATGATAAGTCATGCATACCAAGCATCATACACAACATGAGAGAAAATTCACTACCTTGGTCCTTCCATGGGTGCTCTGGCACTGGTCTCTCCCGAGTAGGGTAAATATCGAATCCTATAATTTATGATTAGGGATGAAGTGTTATTCTCTATTCCAATACTTAAATGACTTCATAATACTTAGATTGATTATCATTAATGACCCTTAAGAAGCTATAAATGACCATAACAATAGCCCTAAAGGGTTGGCAAACACTACGTTAAAATCCACTTTTTGAAACTACAAGTGTTGGAAACAGGGGTTGGCCGCAGCCATCCCACCCTTGGGCCGCGGCCAGCCACCTTTTGGGCTGTGGCTAAGAAATGGATAGAAGGTTATGGGCTGTAGCCAGCCCCTTAGGCCGCGGCCAAGAAATGTCCTTATTCTTGGCTGTTTTCAAACGACCATAACTCTCAACACAAAACTAAGAATTGACCAAACTTTATACCAATAAAAAGCTTACAATGTGAACTACAAAAACTAGAAAGTTTCACCTCATTTCAAAATCATTTTCTATTTCAATTTACCATGCAAAGTTGACCACTTGAACATCAATTTCAAACTTAACAAATTTCCAGAATTTCCAGTTTTGCAACTAAGTCTCCAATTGTTTCAAAATTCATTCCAAACTCATTCCCACACAAAATTTCCTAAGGAAGCCAATAGAGACATCAAAATAAACATATTCACATTGCTTTAACAATTTATAACACAAGAAACAACACAATGCCATTTACCCAAAATCCACAAACTTCACAATTCTCATACAAAACAATATTTCTATCCAAGACACATCATAAAACACCAATCTCATGACCACAACACTCAATTACACAATGACCCTCATTTTCAAAAATAGGCAAAAATCCCATAAATTCAAAACTCAATCAATGGCTACAAAACCCATATGGAAAGGTTTGTCTTACTCACCTCTATAACTTTCTCAAAGAGGTTCCTTGGTTCACCAATCCTTAGATTTCCTTGAGTGCTCAAACACCACTAAATGGAAAATCTAAAACCATCAAAATGAAGCCCTCAACTCAAGAAACAAGATTATAGAAGAGAGTTTTTCCATTAGAGGTCATTAAGAGGGTAAAAAACTCACATATTTCCCAAGCTTTTCTTTCCTTCCTTGGCCAACATGGCTGCAAGTATGAGAAAGGAAGAGGAGAGATGAAGAGTGTTGAAGAAGAGGGTGAAATGATTATTTTTCATGCCCCATACTAGTTCCAGCCAAAAAATAGGGAGGGAAAGAGAGAGAAATGATAAACTATTAGGATTTTGACTTTTCTCCACATCTCTCTTCATACCAACTTGACATATGTCACAATCCTGTTGGCTCTCATAAAGTAAGTAACCAATTAGTTACTCTAACCACTCCATTAGGCATTTAGTTACACATCTCATTTCCCTCTTAGTTAGTAATTAATTTCTTCCATCAATCACTAACTTATGGCCATTCTTTCAATTTCTCACTGATTATGGCATATTAATTTAAATTTCCACATAACATATAATAATTCAACTTTAAATACAGAAAATATTCACAATAATTAACATTATCCCTTAATCAAAATTTGGGGCATTACAATTCTCCCCCCGTTCAATAAATTTCATCCCTGAAATTTGTTACACATCATTAGGCATAAACTCAGGAAACCACTTCTTCATGTCCACTTTCACTTCCCAAGTTGCTTCACTTGGAGACATACCCTTCCAGACCACCTTCACAAATGGTAAGCTTCGATGTCTGAGCCTCCGCTCCTTACGATCTATAATTCATTCTGGTTCTACCATATAAGTGAAGTTATCTTGCAATTCAACCTCTTCATATTCAATAATATGCTCAGGGTATAGTTGGTACTTCTTGAGTTGCGAGACATGGAACACATCATGCAATCTGGTCAAATTCAGGGGTAAGGTTACCAGTATGCTACAGGTCCAATTCGTGCGAGAATCTCAAATAGACCAATGTACCTCAGGCTCAGCTTCCTCTGCTTAATTGATCTCCTGATGCCTGTGACTGAAGATACTCTTAAGAAAACATGATCCCTCACTTCAAACTCTAGAGGTCTTCTCCTTCTATCAACATAGCTCTTCTGTCGACTCTGTGCTGTAAAGAGCCTCTTCCAGATGATTCTGATCTACTCAAAGGTTTGATCAACAAGATCCGGCCTACACAACATCCTCTCAGAAAACTCTATCCAGCATAATGGTGACTGGCACTTCCTTCCCTATAATGCCTCATACGGAGCCATCTGAATGCTCGCATGATAACTGTTGTTATAAGCAAACTCAACCAATGGAAGATAGTAGTCCCATTTTCCTTTAAAGTCTAGGGCACACTCTCTTAACATATCTTTTAGCGTCTGAATGGTCCTTTCTGACTGTTTTTCTGTCTGAGGATGGTAGGCCATGCTAAACCTCAACTAAGTACCCATAGCTTCATGCAGAGCCTTCCAGAATCTAGAAGTAAACAGAGGATCTTTGTCAAAGATAATGTTCTTCGGTGTACCAAGGAATCTCACTATCTCTTTGATATATATCTCAACCAGCTTATCAGGAGAGTAGCTAGCATTGATAGGTATGAAGTGCGCTGACTTCATGAGTCAATCCATAATTACCCAGATCGTATCATAGTTCTTGATCGTGGGCAAACCCACCACTAGATCCATGGTCACACTCTCCCACTTCCATTCTGGAATTTCTGGACTTTGAAGCAATCCTGGCAGTCTCAGGTGTTCAATCTTCACCTTTTGATAGGTAAGACACCGCGCCACATACTTAGTCACATCACTCTTCAACCTTTGCCACCAATACATAGATTTCAAGTTGAGATACATCTTGGTCATACCGAGGTGAAGAGTATACTGACTCTTATAAGCCTCATCCAGAATTCTCTATCTCAAGTCAACTTTTAGTGGAACATAGATTCTCTTCTGGTAACGTACCAGTCTACTAGGTGAAAAATCATAATCCCGAGTCCCTCCTTGCTCAATCAAACCTCAGATAGACTAGGCTCACTCATCATGCATCTGAGCCTCTTTAATTTCAGTCCTCAGGTTATTCTCCCCTTTGACCACACTATAACTGGCACACAGGATGTTATTCAAGAGATTCAAATCCTGAAATTCCTCTATCAATGTCTTCTCTTGGATTATCATCGTTGCCACTAGCACCGCGTTCTGACTCAAAGCATCCGCAACGACATTAGCCTTACCCGAATGATATTTGATCTCCAGGTTATAATCTTTTAACAACTCCATCCACTGGCACTGTCTCATGTTCAACTCTTTCTGATCATAAAGATATTTGAAACTCTTGTGGTCATAACACAATTCCATTGTCACACCATACAGGTAATGACTCCAAATTTTCAATGCAAACACTATTGCCGCAAGCTCCAGATCATGAGTGGGTTAGTCCATCTTATGCGGTTTAAGCTGTTGAGAGGCACAGGCCACTACTCTTCCCAGTTGTATCAGGACACACCCTTACCCAGATGGTAGGCCATGCTAAACCTCAACTGAGAACCCATAGCTTCTACGTTGTGGGCAAATATCAAATCATATAATCATAATTAAGGACGATAGGTTATCACTTCTCCCAATACCCAAATGACTTCAAAACACTTAGATTTGGTTATCATTAAAGTCCCTTAGGTGTCTACTAGAAGCCCAAACAAATGCCCAAATGGTTGGAAAGTATTATCTCGAAGACCACCTTTTTAGTATGCCTCGTAAAACGTGTCACTTTCGACTTCCGACTCGGTCCCAAAATACCGAATGTACAAGAAATAAGTTATAACCTATCTATGTATCATTTTAGACACTTCCATAGTATTTATTATGGTTATATTAGCCTATGGTGAAAATTTACCAAAAGGCCCGGACCCCGGCCCAGCCGTTCCCTGTCCGGCTGTACTTTTCCCCAAATTTAGACATAGGCTATTTTGACATATTTTCATCCAAAGAATCCATTTCTGAACTTGGAATTACCAAATTCATTATCAAATTATGAAAATACCCTTGACAACCCTGCTTTAAGGGTTTCAAGGGCGTTTTCGTAATTATGCTTTTTTGGCCTTTTTTGAAAAAGTGACCAACGGTAATCCTACCTAATTTTCTCTCCTGAACCCAATGGAATATCATATCATTGAAAATCCAACTCCTACCCCTAGATCAAGCCCTGACCAAAATTATGAAATCCTTTAGGGAAAATCGGGGTTTTACGATTTCGGCTCCGTAAACGTGTTTCTTTCTACTCCTAACCACTTTATTAACCATCTAATTGAGTTATAACAACCATTTGAACTAAAATTACGTACAATAACCCTTAGGCACACACATTTCAAAAATTCAAAACCAATGGCAATCCGACGAAATTTCACCTATTAAATTGCCCACAACAGCCAAAATAGTTAATATACGAAGGTTTAGAAGATACCTTAAGCTCCCACTAGCTTTTCCCAAATATGGCTAAAACCCTAACCTTCAAACAAAATATTTTTGAGCCTCCAAACCTTAAAGAACAAAGAAGAGTAGCTTAGGGTCGGAGTTATACGCGTTAGGAACTGATTTACTGAAGAAATCACTTACCTTTGCAAGTTTTTCTTCTCTTTCTCTCTCTAGAATTTCACTATCTCTCTAGATCAGATCTGAAATGGCACGAAAATGGGTTGGAGGAAGGAAGGAGATGATATTTTTTTTAATATATCTTATGCTTTATTCAATTATTTAACAATTTTCCGAAATTCCAAAAATCAAGTTTTATGTACATAAACCTTATGTACATGTAACCATACTCATTAAGCCCAACCAATATTTCCTTCCTCTTGCAACATGTAGGAGACACCTAGGGGTCCTACCCTTTCATCTCAATTGCCTTCACAACTTGTTCAAGTTACGTATGCACGTAAAGTCTTCATTTTGGTCAAAATTGCACTTTTTGCTCAAATTTTCCATAAATTCATATTAAATTGACCAAAATATTCTAAATACATTTTTCCTTTTTATTTTCCTTAATTAATTGAAATTAACTTCAATTAATCAAAAAAGAATTAATTTTTTGATAAATTGACAAAACTACGATTTTGCCATTACCTTTCTAATCCAATTTCTTCTCATATTTTTCTTTGGCCAATTTCCATCTATTTTTAGATCAAATATTTTCTCTAATATTTCTCCACTTTTGGACCTTAATATTGGGCTTTTTAAATCACCCAAATTAATTCCATATTTATTTTTTGCCTAATTTCTCATTAAATTGAACATTTATAAAATTCATAAATTCCAAATTCATGAATATTTACCATTTTATTGAATTTCTCAAATAATTACAATATATTTGGTAAATATAAAATTTGGGGTGTTACAGTTCTCCCCCACTTAAATAAATTTGGTCCCCGAAATTTGTTACACATCATTGGGCATAAACTCAGGAAATCGCTTCTTCATGTCCGCTTCTGCTTCCCATGTTGCTTCCCTTGGAGACATTCCCTTCCAGACCACCTTCACAAATGGTAGGTTTCGATGTCTGAACTGTCGCTCTTCTTGATCAACGATTCGTTCGGGTTTTACCGCATAAGTAAAGTTATCTTGCAGTTCAATCTCCTCATACTCAATAATATGCTCAGGGTCTGGTTGGTACTTCTTGAGCTGTGAGACATGGAATACATCATGAAGTCTACTCAAATTTAGGGGTAGGGCTATCTAGTACGCTATATGTCTGATTCTCGCCAGAATCTCAAATGGACCAATATACCTCAAGCTCAGCTTCCTTCACTTGATTGCTCTACCAATGCCTGTGATCGGAGGCACTTTCAGGAAAACATGATCCCCAATTTCAAACTCTAGAGGTTTTCTCCTCTTATTAGCATAGCTGTTCTGTCGACTTTGTGCTGTAAGGAGCCTCTTCCTGATGATTCTGATCTATTCAAAGGTTTGATAAACAAGATTCGGCCCATACAACTTCCTCTCAGACAACTCTATCTAGCACAACATTAACGACACTTCCTCCCGTACAATGCCTCATATGGAGCCATCTGAATGCTCGTATGATAACTGTTATTGTAGGAAAACTAGGGAAATGGAAGAAAGTAGTCCCATTTTCTTTTGAAGTATAGGAAACATGCTCTCAACATATCTTCTAACTTTTGGATGGTCCTTTCTGTCCGTTTGAGGATGGTAAGCCGTACTAAACCTCAACTTAGTACCCATAGCTTCATGCAGAGCCCTCCAAAATCTCAAAGTGAACCGAGGATCTCTATCGAAGATAATGTTCTTCGGTGTACCATGGAGTCTCACTATCTCTTTGATGTAGATTTCAGCCAGCTTATCAAGAGAATAGCTAGCATTAATCTGTATGAAGTGCGTTTGACTTAGTGAGTTGATCAATAGTCACCCAGATTGCATCATAATTCTTGATCCTGGGTAGACCCACAACTAGATCCATGGTCACACTCTCCCACTTCCATTCTGGAATTTCTGGACTCTGTAGCAATCCTGGCAGTCTCTGGTGCTCAATCATCACCTTTTCACAGGTAAGACACCGCGCCACGTACCTAGTCACATCACTCTTCAACTCTGGCAACCATTACATAGATTTCAAGTTGTGATACATCTTGGTCATACCTGGGTGAAGAGTATACTGACTCTTATGAGCCTCATCAAGAATACTCTGTCTTAAGTCTGCCTTCAGTGGAACATAGATTCTCTTCTAATAATAAACCAGCCCACTAGGTGACAAATCATAATCCTGAATCCCTCCTGCTTAATCATATCTTGGATAGATTGGGCTCGCTCATCTTGCATCTGAGCCTTTTCAATTTCAGTCCTCTAGTCATTCTTCCCTTGGACAATGCCATAACTGGCACACAAGATATCATTTGAGAGATTCAAGTCCCGAAACTTCTCTATCAATTTCTTTTCCTGTATCATCATCGCTGCCACTAGCACTGCCTTTTGACTAAGAGCATCCGTGATGACATTAGCCTTACCTGGATGATATTTGATCTATAGGTTATAGTCTTTCAGCAACTCCATCAACTAACGCTGTCTCATGTTCAACTCTTTCTGATCATACAGATATTTGAGACTCTTGTGATCATAGTACAATTCCACTGTCACACCATATAAGTAATGAGTCAAATCTTCAATGCAAACACTATTGCCGCAGGCTCCAGATCATGAGTGGGGAATTCATCTCAAGAGGTTTGAGCTGACAAGAGGCATAGGCCACCACTCGTCCCTACTAAATGAGGACACACCCTAACCCCTGCTTACTCATATCACTATACACGACATAAGCCTCACTGGGATCAGGTATAGTCAATACCAGTGTCGTAGTCAACCTCTCTTTCAGCTCCATGAAACTCTGTTCACAATATTCATCCCACAAAAATGGTTGATCCTTCCTTGTGAGCTTGGTCATCGACAATGCAATCAGGGAGAAGTTTTAAATGAACCTTCGATAGCAACCAGCAAGACCCAGAAAACTGTGGATCTCAAAAACAATTTTTTGCCTCTTCCAAATAAGTACTGCTTCTACTTTGCTGGGATCCACTGAGATCCCTTCTCGTGAGATGACATGGCCAAGAAATTTTACTTCTGTAAGCCAAAACTCACATTTGCTCAGCTTGGTATAGAATTGCTTTTCTCGCAGATTCTCAACATAATTCTCAAATGTTGTACATGTTCCTCATTACTCTTAGAGTAAATCAAGATGTCGTGTTAAATACTACCACAAACTGATCAAGATACTGTTGGAAGATGTGATTCATATAATCCATGAATACTGCCGGTGTATTAGTCAAACCAAAGGGCATCACAAGAAACTCAGTGCCCGCACGTCATTCAAAAAGTAGTCTTCAGAATTTCTACTACCTTCACAAACAACTGATGATATCCCAACCTCATATCAATCTTGGAGAATACACATGAGCCAGACAATTAATCTAATAAGTCATCAATCCTCAGAAGTGGATACTTGTTCTTTACAGTTACTTTGTTAAATTCTCTATAATCTATACAAAGTTTCAAGCTTCCATCTTTCTTTTTCACAAACAATACCGGAGCTCCCCATGGTGACACACTGGGTCGGATAAACCCTTTCTCAAGCAAATCTTCAATTTGTTTCTTCAATTCTGCTATCTCATTAGGGGCCATTCTATATAGGGCCTTGGATATGAACCCAACTCCAAGCACTATCTCAATTGGAAATTCCACTTCCCTTTCTGAAGGCAATTTGCTGAGATTGTCCGGAGACACCTCAAGGAAGTCTCTCACTATAGGTATACTCTCTAGAGCATCATCTGACTCTCCCTGAACAAAAACGAATGCCGTATACCCTTGGCATCCCTTTTTCAAACTTTCCTCAGCTTTAGCCATCAAAATTCAAACTACTATTAACACTATCATCCCTCGTATAGTAGGATAAACTATTTTCCTGTTTCCACAATCCAGCATCACATTATTCGCCTTCAACCAATCAATACCTAGAATAATTTCTAGTTAATAGATTAGCAAACAAATCAAATCAACTATAGATTCATAACCTTCAACAGTAATTACACAATTCAGGTAAGCTTCCACAGTCACAGTCTTAACACCCTTTAGTGTTGACACAACCAAATCAAATGGCAATTTATGGATATGTAATCCTAGGCGTTTTACACAAGTCATAGGCTATGAATGAATGGCTAGCACCCAAATCAAACAAAGTTTGTAATGAACTACCATTTAGAAAAATATTACCTTGAATCAAGTCGGGAGATTTTCTTGCTTCCTCATGAGTCATAGCGAATACTCTCCCTTGATTCTTGGGCCTTTGCTCTGTCGGTCACCCCTTACAATCTCTGGCAAAATGTCCTGGCGGTTTGCAAGTGAAGCACACTACTTGCCCATCATAATTCTTACCAGAATGTGCTTTGTTACAACAAGGGCATATCCACTGTATTGAGGATCTTTGGTTCTCACAATCCCTAGACTGGTATGGCTTCTTACTGTTGCCCTTGGATGAGAATCCTTGGCTCTTGCGCTTCTGGGAGGAGCTTCCCTTACCAAGGTCGCCACAACCACCACCCTTACTCGGTTTAAAGTCTCTCAGGTTGTTCTCAGTGAAGCGGCACTCCTCAACTACTTTGTTGAACTGAGTGAATTACCGTGTGCCCAACCTCTTCTTTAACTCCTATCTCAACCCATGGATCAACATATTGGAACTCCATTCCTCATCATCCATCTGCCGAAGGTAGGAGGAGTATTGGGCTAGAAGGATGAATCGAGACAAGTAGTCATCAAAGGTCTTATTGTCTCCCTGCTTGATAGCCAAAAATTCTGACTTCTTCTCAATTCTCATGGACTTTGGGAAGTATTTGTCATTGAACTGCTCCTAAAATGACTCCCAAGTCATTCGCACATTTCGGGCCTGCATAGTCATGGCAATATTGCACCACCAACGGTCTACTTCTCCCTCAAGCTTATAGATGGCTAGCTTGGCCTTCACTTCAGTTGGGCACTTAAGTGCCTCTGAGATTTTCTCCAACCACAATAACCAATCTTTAGCTACTTGAGGGTCAAATTTACCTCTGAACACAAGAGGCAGGTACTTGCAGAACTTAGAAACCCAAAACTGGAGGTCTCTCTCATTTTGAGTCGGCACCCCATGTGATCCTTGGTTCTGCTCAGTGCGAGGTAGGGACTCATGGGATCAGTTTGACCCCTCTGATGTTTCCTCTGGTCGAGTCTCCTCATGTATAGTATAGACCCTTTCCTCATTCCTCTTGGCCCTTTCTTCTCTAAGTTCCTCCCTCAGCTCAGCGATCATGTCTCTTTGTTCTCTAATTAGACCCATCATCACCTGCATAGGATCAGGTGGATTGTCATTAAGCTCTTCCACCTCTGGGTCCACTTTCCTGACTCTAAGGCAAGCCATTATTTCTCTTCAAACTATAAATGGTTCACCGAGTCAGTAATCACAATAAATGCATACACACATTCCTTAAAACTTATATACCAACAATATTGAGAATATTCATGTGTACACACCCAATGACTATTAGTCCTCTATTATCTCTAGATAAGGAACTAAGGCCACTATCGTAGCCAAATCTACCCTTGCCAGGAAAACTGCTCTGATACCACAAATGTAACCCCCTGCCATCATCTAGGTCATAATTAGTATTTAAACTCATTTTAAAAGTAAATAGAAGATCGAGGCCAGTTAAAAAATTGTTACATAAACCTGTACAATACGATCTCTATTCATTTGAAATAAAAATAGTTGGTTCGGTTTGTCACATATAAATATCAGAGTGCTAACAAAATTCCTAACATTCACCCAGAATAATATCATTAACCCAAGATTTTTATAAGGCATTATTGCCTATCTCAGTTTCCCATACTGGGGATTACACAATAACTACGAATCTATGGTCAATCCAATATATACAACTGTCCAAATGATAACCAAAAACCAAAAAGAAACTACGACTACCACTAGCAATCCTAGTCGTCCTTGCTCACTTGCTTATCCCAAGATCTACTTGCCCTGGCTAAAATTGTTATTTGGAAAGAGTGAGATTCAAAAGAATCCCAGTAGCAACAGTTTATGTACATGATGCATAATTAAACAAAGCAAGTAAGCATATATCACATTGCAGCAATAACAATATTCAAGACTGGGCTAACCGCCACGTCCCTTATTCATTCAAGGCTGGGCTAACCACCACATCCCCTCAATCATTCAAGCCTGGGCTAATAGCCACGTTCCCTATTCAAGGCCGAGCTAATCGTCACATCCCCTCACTCATTCAATGATAAATACAAACAAGCAATGCATTAAACATGATATAGGATAAAGTATCACTACCTTGTTCTTTCCGTTCATATTCAGGCACATGCCTTCTACGTTCCAAGCAAATATCAAATCCTATAATCTTAATTAAGGACGACAGGTTATCACTTATCCTAATAGTCAAATGACTTCAAAACACTTAGATTTGGTTATTATTAAAGTCCCTTAGGTGGCTACTAGAAGCCCAAACAAATGCTAAAAGGGTTGGGAAGTACTATCTCAAAGACCACCTTTTTATTGTGCCTCATAAAACGTGTTACTTCCGGCTTCCGACTTGGTCCCAAAATACCAAATATACAAGAAATAGGTTATAACCTATCCATGTATGATTTTAGACACTTCCATAGTTTTTATTGTGGTTATATTAGTCTATGGTGAAAATTTACCAAAATGCCCCTGGACCCTGGTTCGGCCCGGCAGTACCTGGTTCGGCTCGGATGTACCCGGTTCGGCTGTACTTTTCACTAAATTATGACATAGGCTATTCTGATATATTTTTATCAAAGGAATCTATTTCTGGACTCCAAATTACCAAATTCATTGTCAAATTATGAAAATACCCTTGTTAACCCCGCTTTAAAGGTTTCAGGGGCGTTTTCGTAATTATGCTTTTTCGGCCTTTTCTGAAAAATTGACCAACTGTAATCCCACCTAATTTTCTTTCCTGAACCCAATGGAATTATCAAATCATTGAAAATCCAACTCCTACCCCTAGATCTAGACCTAACCAACATTATGAGATCCTCCGAGAAAAATCAAGGTTTTGCGATTTCGGCTCCGTAAATGCGTTCTTTTCTACTCCTAACCACTTTATTAACCATCTAATTGAGTTATAACAACCATTTGAAATAAAATTAGGCAGCATAACCCTTAGGCACACACATTTCCAAAATCTAAAACCAATGGCGATCCGGCAAAATTTCACGGATTAAATTGCCCACAGCAACCAAAATAGTTAATATATGAAGGTTAGGAAGATACCTCAAGCTCCCACTAGCTTTCCCAAATATGGCTGAAACCCTAACCTTTAAAAAACAGATTTTTGAGCCTCCAAACCTTAAAGAACAAAGAAGAGTAGCTTAGGGTCGGAGTTATACACCTTAGGAACCGATTTACCGAAGAAATTACTTACCTTTGCTAGAATTTCACTCTCTCTCTAGATCAGATTTGAAATGGCACGAAAATGGGCTAGAGGAAGGAAGGAGATGATATTTTTTTAATATATCTTATGCTTTATTCAATTATTTAACAATTTTCCAAAATTTCAAAAATCAAGTTTTATGTACATAAACCTTATGCACATGTAACCATACTCATTAAGCCCAACCCATATTTCCTTCCTCTTGCAACATGTAGGAAACACCTAGGGGTCCTACCCTTTGGTCTCAATTGGCTTCACAACTTGTCCAAATTACGTATACATGTAAAGTCTCAATTTTGGTCAAAATTGCACTTTTTGCTCAAATTTTCCATAAATTCATATTAAATTGACCAAAATATTCTACATACATTTTTCCTTTTTATTTTCCTTAATTAATTGAAATTAACTTCAATTAATCTAAACATAATTAATTTTTTGATAAATTGGCAAAATTACAATTTTGCTATTACCTTTCTAATCCAATTTCTTCTCTTATTTTTCTTTGGCAATTTCCATCTATTTTTAGATCAAATATTTTCTCTAATATTTCTCCACTTTTTCACCTTAAAATTGGGCTTTTTAAATCACCCAAATTAATGCCATATTTATTTTTCCCCAATTTCTCATGAAATTGAACATTTATAAAATTCATAAATTCCAAATTCATGAATATTCACCATTTTATTGAATTTCTCAAATAATTACAATATATTTGATAAATATAAAATTTGGGGTGTTACAAGCAACCTTGCTCGAACTAGGAACATTGAGTAAAGTTTTGTGACTTTACAAAGTAAAAGCCTTACATTCTTCTATACCTTCCTACTTAGGATTAGGAACGGTATCACTTGAAAGACCATTTCTTGGTTGAGTAATCAAGTGTGAAGCAATTTGTCCCATTGGGATCTCACCATTCTTGATTGTTCTATATAAAGAGCAATTATGCCAATTAAGACTTTTTGACTGTTAAGAAGTTGCCTCAAGAGTTGATTTGTCTCGGAATCACTCTCTGGTGGCTTTTGTGAGTGCTCAAAGCCCGGCAGACGCATTTGCTTGCTAGTAGAAACATAATGAGTAAGTGTGTTCTTACTAGGTCCAATATTCTAAGAGAATTTAGGGTGGTCCCTCATATCCTTGTTGAAGGTTTTAGAGTAGGGGTTGCCACGTGGATATCTCTTATTGTTGTTTAAATAATTCACTGACTCCATAGTGTAAGGACATTCTTTATAGGAGTGGGCTTCTCCACATATATCACAAGAAAGGCTTGGAGCTTGGATAACATTCATATTCTTGAAAGAGTTTCTCTCTATCTTCAACTTGAGTTGATCGAATCTCTTGGCCATAGCATCAAGTTGACCAGCAATGTCTTTAGATACATCTAACCCACTTGAGGAACTGGTCTCCTTATACGTTCAATAACCAAAATGTGCTTTTTCATATTGTTGCAAGGAGTTAGAGATGATGTGATCATACAACTGCAAGATATCGCAAACCCTCACCTTTCTAATTCCACCATTAGAGGCATTTTTGAGCATATTTGAATGAGCTATATCCAATCTGGCCACAAAGGCTTTTAGCAAGACATAAGTCTTCTGTTCATGATTAAGAAAACTATGCCACATCTCCTTGAATCTCTCCTATGCTTCATGAAAGAGTTCACCCCGCGCTTGTTAAAAACCCAAAAGTTCAGCTCTTTAAATCACCTATCTACCCCTTGGAATGAACCTTGCCTTGAATTTGGATGCTAGCTCATTCCAAGTAGTGATTGAGTTAAGAGGTAGAGCAGTAAGCCAAGCTCTTGCATTCTTGTCAAGTGATAGAGGAAAGAGTCTCAGTCGGTGTGCATCAGGAGTTACTCCATGAAATTTGAAGTTCTTACATAGAGCACTAGTACCTACAAACCAATATCACACAATAAGTATCAAAGTTATCAAAACAAATTACTAATCTAATAGAAACAAGAAAAATAACTATAGCAATAACTATACTAAAAACAAAGCAAATTAATAAAGTGAAACAAGAAGAGGAGAATGAGTCAAGCGTAATCAATCACACAATTATACTAATTAACTCAAAAGACTTCATTCAATAGTCCTCGTTGGTGGCACTATTTACTTGTTTTCCATTTTACTTATCGCAAGCATACAAGTGGCAAGCGATGATATAGTGATAAAAAGAGTATCATTCCATAAGGACTATGACAAAAACAAGCTAACTAATATAACCATGTTCTTAATTAGGTTGAATGGAGTCATTTAAAATTAATCAAGTTGAATAAAGATTTTTTTACAAAAACAACAAAGCAAAACAATGTAAATTGGGAAATTGGGTCTAACTTTAAGCATTTATAGGCTTAGGATTACTTCTTCTGCCTTGTATTTCATGAAACTATGCAATTATCCACTTATGTTGGTTAAACGAGTTTATATGTTAGTCAAAGGTTCTAAAATCAATAACATGCTCTCTCAAGTAAAGATTGATTTTTAATCTTCATTAAAAATATTCAAACTCTTCTTCATGATTAATGAAAACCATCTTTCCAAAGCAATCCATCAATAGACTATGCTAGGTTGTTAGATATATCTCTATTCTAACAACAAACCATCCATTTAATCTCTAAATTTCAAGTCTAACATGATTTTTCTTAAGTTTTACAATTAAAATAGCTCTCTCAAGCATCTTCAATTTGAACTACTCAACCATGTGGTGATCAAGCACAAGATTGCATTAAGCTCAAAGAGAAATAAACATATATACTCATTAACCAATAAAAGCAAGATAATCTAGTAGTTTAGATCTATACAATGCGTTAAGGTAATCCTAAATGAGAGTTTTAACTTCTTATAATCAATACAAACCAAAAAATAAGAATAATAACATAGTTCATATCAGTAAAACGATGAGACAAGGGAGACAAACAAGAAAAATCAAAGATTTTTGGTCTAAATCTCTTTAAAACTTCAACCTAAGGGTCCAAATCTTTAAGACTCTCCTTCCCCAAGCTCTCCTTAGCTAGAATTCAACCTCTAGAAGTCAAAATGCCTGCTTTCAGCGACTACATCAGCTTTTTCTAGATATTTTTGCATCAACTATTCAAAACATGCAGCTTCATTTTTAGTCAATTTGCCATGGCAAAATGGTAGCAAAATTGCACTGATTTAAGGAGAAAGGTCACTAATTTTTACCATAGTTTTGCTCCAGAAATGGGTAGCAAAATGGCACTAAATTGGACAGAACTATCACTAATTTTCGCCATGATTTTGCTGTGCCGAACCCACGGCAAGTGCATGTATAATCTCTTTCCTTTTTCATCTTATTCTTGCATTCTTTTCTTTCTTTCCTAAGCTTTCCATGATCTTCTCAAGTTTTCACATCTGGTCATCATCCTCTTACATAAAGAAGGATTTTATGAGCTACTTAAAACTCTTTAAATAATCAAAACTTTTAACATTTAGCTCAAAAATTTCTAAAGTTTGAATATTGTTTCACCAAATCACATTTTCCTTTATGTATGTCTATTTTATGCACACATTGATTCCAAAAACCTATAAAAGTATAGGAAAATGTGTTGATATGTATGAATTTCTATAGATTATCACCTCTATTTTTGGGGCCTCGACTTTTACTTCTCCCCCTAGATTCAATAAATATAGCCTTTGAATATAAAGAAGAGCCTTATGATTTTCTTCTCATCTACTCATTTAAGACACCGCTCTTAGCAATATCTATAGAGATAATTCCATCCGGTGTAGCATTAGTTAGAGACATTTCGAAAGTCTCCCAAGACTCAGGCAAAAAACCAAGGAAACATAAACCTTGAAATTCTTCATCAAAATTTAGTTTCCATATAAGAGTTGATTGAGAATTCCCTGAAAGAAGTTTAAGTGGTCTATCATTGAATCAATATCATTATATCATAAGGACATCATCTGCTTCATTAGAAATAATTTATTATTTCTTGTCTTTTAGCATACAATTGTTCCAGCTTATTCTGGAGCTCTCGAGCCATGTGTCTCCCCACTAATGTGGTTCAACACATTATCATCTACCCATTGTCTAATGTAGCTAGAAACTTGTTGGTGTAACAAAGCCCGTTCTTCATCAGATTTATTTTCAGACTTCTCTGTTGCAAAGATAGGAAAAATCATACTTCACAAGCAAGTTTCCATCTTGGTCTTCCATAGAGAATAATTACCTCCATTTAGATTAACCATTCTACTTGTGTTGACCTCAGTTGAACTTGGCTTTGGTACAACTTGTTAGGAAGAGCAAAATCGATATTAAATGTTCCTAATGAAAAGGATCATATGGAGTAAATAAAAGTAGAAAATAAAATGAGTGGAAAAATAATAAATGGAGACACAAGAATTTAACGTAGAAGAATCTTCCCCTCAATGTGAGTGAGAGCAAACGACCATGGCCCAAAAGTGAAAAGATTATACTATCTTTAAAGGAATACAATGTTCAATGGTCTAATACAAAGCTCAACTATAGGATGTAAAAAAGTCACCTCATCTACAAAAATCACCAAAGGATTGTATTAGTAAAATAAAAGATCAAATAAAGAAATAAAATGCATATCTCTTGGGTGAAGATACAATCTGAGTGTTCTAAAAATCACCAAATACAATAGTTGCAGTCACAAAACGTATAACAAAGTTCATGCAAAATATGGAGAAAGTAGAAAGCTCTAATACATGATCCCACTATTCCAATTCAAGATCTATATGTCTCAAACACGTCCACCAAATTTTAGGGAAATCGAACCAGAAATCACCATCTAATCACTAACTTGATCAAAGTCGATCAAAAAACTCTACAGTAGATGTGAAAGGACGTTTACAAAAAGTCTAGGTAAAATAGACTCTAATGGATGATCTAATAGTCCAAAATGAAGCTTCATGTGAAAAACATTGAAATCAATCCAACAAGAAATCACCTTCCAATCGTCACTTAGATCAAAACCATTAAGGCTAAAAAAACTACAGAAAATATTATCTCTCACAAAGAGCTATCAAGAAAATTTCTTTTTCCCTTCGTATACAAACTTGCAACCTCACTCAACCTTTATTAGGGTTCTCTAATTTATTTCTTTCTTTTTTTTCTCTTTTCATAAAATAGGAAATAAATAAAACTAAAGAATTAGGACTTGGGCTCCATATAAGAGTGATATTCTCATACCCTTATTTTAATTTCATCTTTACCAGAGTATTCACGGAAAATGATATACGATTCGGTATGTAACGCAGGAATAGCATAAATATACTAATAAAAAGTGCTCGATTACAGAAATTTCCCATAGCAGTTCGTACATAATAATTACCATCAATGTAGCCGCACAGGGCTACCAGGGTGTCTAAACCAGTCCAAGTAAAACGATGACATCTTGCCGTCTTCATTCCACCACTACAATCCCCTCGTACGTGTCTTTTCTTTATTCTCAGCGTATCTTCTATCTCCTCCTGTCTAAATTATTGGTAGGGGAGGGTGAGATTCGAGAGAATATCAATAGAAAAACAGTACCAATAAGCATGTAAGGTAAGTGCTTAATGCATGACATGCTTGCATTACATAAACTCATGCTAACACAATGACATATTTACGTGCTCAATGTTTCGTACAAAAAAACTATGGCCATAATATAAACAAAAGCAGAGCTTCAATCATTCATATATGCTTCACATAGTCAAGCAAAGCAATAACATGCATCAATATACCAGCACAAATATCAAATACATGCATGAGAGGAAAGTTCCCTACATTAGACCTTTTCTACCTCGAACTGTGTGCTTCAATTCACGTGTTAATCCCTTGGGCTTTCAACTTGGTCCTAAAATGTTAAATGTATCAGTTTAGACACTTTCATAGTGTTTCTAGTAGTTATATGAGTCTATCGTAAAAAATTACCAAAATACCCACGAGACCCGACCCGACCCCGCCATACTCGGTCTGACTGTACTTTCACCTAAGGAATTCATTTCCGAACTCAGAATTATCAAATTCATTGTTAAATTACAAAAATACGCTTGATATCCCCGTTTTAAGGGTTTCAGGGGCGTTTTTGTAATTATGTTTTTTAGGGCTTTTCCAAAAAAGTGACAAACTGTAACCCAGCCTAATTTTCCCACTTGAACTCAATGGAACTATCAAATCATTAAAAATCCAACTCTAAGCCCATTTTATAGTACTAGCCAAAATCTGAGAAATTCCAGGGCAAATTGGGGTTTTTAAAATCCAACTCCACAGCATGTTCCTTTATATTCCTAACCAATTTATTAACTATTTAATTACGTTATAACTACCATTAAGACCCAATTTCTTTAGCATAACCCCTAGGCATACACATTTCCAAAATTCAAAACCAATGGCAATTCGGCGAAAGTTTACTAATTAAACTACTCACAACAGCCAGAACAATCAAATATTGAAGTTTTGGAAGTTACCTTAAGCTCCTTCTGGCTTTTCCGTCTTTTAGCCAAAAACCCTAACTTCTTCCACAAAGAAATTTAGCTTCTCGGCACCTTAATTCACATAGAAGAGAGCTTAGAGGAAGGATCATACAAGTTAGGAACTAATTCACCAGAAGGAATCGTGCTTACCTTGAACTTTTGCTCCCTTTCTCTATAGATTTCTCTCAAACTCTCTCTTTCTCTTGTGTGAACTCAAAACCGTTAGGAATAATGGCTGAGAAGGAAGCAAAAATGCTTTTTAATATAATGATGATGTCATCTAATCTTATGATGATGTCATAATTCCAAAATTTGACATTTTCGGATTTTCTGACTGATTTTCTGCCCAATCTTTGAAAAATCATAACTAATTCTAGAAAAATCAAATTGAAGTGATTCTAAAGGCTATAAAACCCTTATTTAGTCTAGTTTCAAGAAAAAAATATAGCCTTTTACTAACTGGAAGCATATCATTCCCAGATTTTTAATCTTTGCATGGTATTCTAGAAAAGAATCAATTTCACTGGGCAAACTTCAAAAATACATAACTCTTTGTACATAGCTCTAATTGAGTCATAAGACCTATCAAATTAATTCCTAGGATATCTACTTTCATCCTATAAAATCTCATAATTTTTGCTCATCAATTGTTCATACCAAATCACATGACAAGCTCAATGCCTCATAGGTAATTTCACCAAAAACATAATTATATTCTCCAAAATTCACTATTTTATTTTCTTTAATGCCCTAAAGACATAAGGAACATTAGAAAATATATTTGAGACATTTACTAAACAGGGTCTTAGCAATCCGCTTAATTTAGATTTATTTTCAAGCCTCCAATCCCAAAATTCAGGGTATTACATTTCTCCCCCCATTCAATAAATTTTGTCCTCGAAATTTGATACACCACTCGGCACATATTCTAGACGCCTCTTCATGATGGCTTCCATCTCACAAATTACTTTTCACTGGGACAGTCCCGTCTAAATTACTTGCAAGAACATAATCATCGCAAGCTCCTGATCATGAATGACTAGCTCATTTCATATGATCTCAGTAGTTGGGAGACATATGCTACCACTCTGCTCAATCTAATCACTCTTTCCGGGAGTAACTCACTCAAAACACCAAAGATTCACTACACATAAACGACAGCACTCACGTTGCATTCATAATACAACAACTTCCGTTGTAATCAAAATAATGATATCTAGCGCTGTATTCAAAATAACGACAGCTTCCACTGTAATCACAATAAGACAGCTTTCACTGTATTCACAATAATGACAGCTTGCGCTATATTCACAATAACGACAGCTTCCGCTGTTTAATGACAGCTCGCGCTTTATTCACAATAACAGCAGCTTCCGTTGTATAAGGACAGCTTCCACTGTATTCACAATAACGACAACTTCTGCTGTATAATGGCAGCTTCCGTTGTATAATGACAGCTTCCACTATATAACGATAGCTTGCGCTGTGTTCACAATAACGACAGCTCCGCTATATAACGACATCTTTCACTGTAATCACAATAACGACAGCTTATGCTGTATAATGACAACTTCCGCTATATTCACATATACATCAACTTTCTCTATTTGCAATCCTTCATAGCATTACCCTCACCCGTACACCCACCAGTGACTCCGCTAGTAGTAACCAAGACTTTTAGGCACCAACAATAACAACATCGGGCAACTCCAGAATCTCAATCTCTTCTATCCAAAGCACCTTATGGTAACAGTCCACCTAGAATCTCAGTCTCTTCTATCCAGGCGATTGACTGGAAGTCTCAATTTTCCAACACCACACTTATCCTTTTTCACCGTAGAGGATGCACACTGCAACCACCTGAACCGTTGTTAGCTACCAAAGGACTATTGGCATGGTAATACACATTGTTACACCCCACCCTCATCCTTTTTCACCATCAGGGATGCATACCGCAATCACTCAAACCATTTTTTTGGCATGATAATAAACATTGTTATACCCCACCCTCATCCTCTTTTACTATCGGGGATGCACTCTGCAATCACCCGAACTGTTGTTAGCAACCGGAGGACTATTAGCGTGGCGATGTAACTCAAACGAATACATAGCTTCACAGCATACTCAAGTTTTATGCACCACCTTTTGGCCTTGGGTCAACACTGGTGCAACCAACCTGGTGGCTGGCCATACCGGGGTAAGTGCCCTCACAAGTGAGAACCCCTCAATCATATAGTTGAATTTGTCATCAACTAAACTAGCTCTACTCTACTACACAAGTCATAACTCAATCTCAGCCTATTCATATCACAATATACACGTTATCAATCAAGCTGGGTAGGGCACACCCAAACCCTTGCTTGTTCACAACACAACTCAACAGTTGATCCTTTCCCTATACTGGGATCCTCTAAGACCCCCTTCTCATACGATAACATGGCCACAAAGTTCTACTTCCAAAAGCCATAACCAACACATCATTGGAAGCCAACACTCCCATAGCTCTACTGTATGATTCAACGTCACAGCGACTGCACTCTACAGTACGTCATCACAGTGGCTGCACACTAGCGTTCATCATTACAACGGCTCCACACTATGGTACTATACTCGATGCTTTACTCATTCAACTGACTGGTCTGCCCCTTCAGTCAAAATTCCCTATAGGTAGCCCTTTCCGATCAGATTTAATCGTAGGTAGCCCTCTCCTATTAGAATTGCCCGTAGGTAGCCCTCTCCTATCAAGACTCTCCATAGGTAGCCTTCTCCGATCAGAACTTTACATAGAATAACTCTTTCCCTATGCTAGATTAACAACTAGCAACCTCAGGATACCTTATACACATTTTGATTCAAATTTAGTACCATACTCTGGTACCACAGACCATCCAAGTCAAGTCGAATTCTTAAGAATCAGCTCAACCATTGAGTTTGATCCTTGGATCACAATTCAACTCTTAGGACCTCAATATTAGTTGAACTGGGAAATCACTTCCCTTATTTCCACAAAGCACCATCAACCCCAACATAAGTTTAAGTATCTCTGCCAACCTAAGGCACATTGGTCCCCTAGGTCTTAAGGTCTTTAGACACATAAATCCAGTATACTATCACTGGCATGTAATATCATACAGTCTAAGGTCTCTAACCCAACCTTTAGGTTCATCATGAAATCTAGAACCTCAGTATCACACAAATCAAAAACCATTTTCCTCAAATATACCCAATAAGCTTACTAAGAATCAGGATCAATATAGCCTATTCTAATCTTTACATAATTTAGGTAACATCCTCAAAACTTTACTGAAATTTTAACACTATCCACAAGGTTTAAACTTCTGTCATGCATCAGAACCATAGTGCAACCAATTTGCATTTCGACTAGAGCACTATTTTAGCTTAGATATGATTCAGGCCTATCATCAACCTTCAGTATCATCAGATTAGATCCTCTAGGATAAATATACAATACGATCACCACTCATCATATAGCACTATATATCGTATCTATATTCCTTTGACCCCACAGTGTTACTAAGGATCATTACTTAGCATGGAGAAACCTCAAAATATTTACTATGCCTTAAATTTCCATAACCCATCAAATGGACCTTTCTGGGCAATATTCACTGCAACATAACTGTCCCGATTTAAAATCACTACTTACATCATTATTATCTCCATGTGTTTAGGTCCTCTTTAAATCATTTAACTCAAAGAATCATTAGTCATGGAGAAACCTTAAGACAATTACTATTTCTCAAGTATCCATGACCCTATCAACTCAATTTCCCAAGGGGTCGCCTATCCTAGATTAACCTAGGTCGAGCACGCTTAACTTTCATGCCTCTGTGCAAAATCGCAGATACCAGTTCTATATGCTCCCGACCACTAGTACCCAGAGACTACCCTCATCGTAAACATCGTGCCAACAGCCTTCGGCTGACTAAATACTATGTAATTTGACCACTGGCCTTGGTCGTACCCGCTTCCTCAGGATTCACAATATACTTAAACCATTCTCGTCTAGTATTGCACCACTAGCTGCCCTTGGGTATTCCTAAATCTATCGAGGTTGATTCACGAAAAATGGGTAATTCACTTCCCTAGTGCCCTATTCCATACATATCTTCTTTTTCCATATAATCAAGACCTTATCAGTATACTATTATGTTGCTAAAACCGCTTACTCTTCCAGAATCGCTTGGGCTTTGATACCAAAATGTCACACCCATATTTTAATTTCATCTTTACCAGAGTATTCACGAAAAATGATATACGGTTAGGTGAGCAACACAGGAATAGCATAAATATACTAATAAAAAAGGGCTATCAGGGTGTCTAAACCCGTCCAAGTGAAACGGAGACATCTTCCCGTCTTCGTTCCACCACCGCAATCCCCTCATACGATTCTTTTCTTTTTTCTCAGCGTATCTTTTATCTCCCCCTGTCTAAATTGTTGGTAGGGGGAGGGTGAGATTCGATAGAATCTTAGTAGGAAAATAGTACCAATATGCATGCAAGGTAAGTGTTTATGCATGACATGCTTGCATTACATAAAATCATGCTAACACAATGACATATTTGCATGCTTAATGTTTCGTACAAAAAAAACTATGGCCACAGTATAAACAAAAACAAAGCTTCAATCATTCATATATGTTTCATATAGTCAAGCAAAACAATAACATGCATCAATACACCAGCACAAATATCAAATACATGCATGAGAGGTAAGTTCCCTACCTTAAACCTTTTCCACCTCGAACTGTGTGCTTCAGTTCGTGAGTCAATCCCTTGGGCTTTCAACTTGGTCTTCAAACGTTAAATGTATTAGTTTAGACACTTTCATAGTGTTTCTAGTGGTTATACGAGTCTATCATAAAAAATTACCAAAATGCCCCGAGACCTAGCCCGGCCCCGCCGTACTCGGTCCAACTGTACTTTTCTCAAAATTTCGACATGAGATATTCTTACATCTTTCACCCAAGGAATTCATTTCCTGACTCAGAATTATCAAATTCATTTTCAAATCACAAAAATACGCTTGACAGCCCCACTTTAAGGGTTTCAGGGGCGTTTTCATAATTATGCTTTTTCGGGATTTTCCAAAAAGGTGACCAACTATAACCCCACCTAATTTTCCCTCCTGAACTCAATAGAACTATGAAATCATTAAAAATCCAACTCTGAGCCCATTTTGTAGTACTGGCCAAAATCTGAGAAACTCCAAGAAAATTTGGGGTTTTTCAAATCTAACTCCACAGACGTATTCCTTTCTACTCCTAACCACTTTATTAACTATTTAATTACATTATAACTACCATTAAGACCCAATTTCGGCATCATAAACCCTAGGCACACACATTTCCAAAATTTAAAACCAATGGCAATTCAACAAAATTTCACTGATTAAACTACTTACAGCAGCCAAAACAATCAAATATTGAAGTTTTGGAGGTTACCTTAAGCTCTTTCTGGCTTTTCCCTCTTTTGGCCAAAAGCCCTAACTTCTTCCACAAAGAAATTTAGCTTCTCAACACCTTAATTCACATAGAAGAGAAGCTTAGAAGAAGGATCATACAAGTTAGGAACTAATTCACCGAAGGAATCGAGCTTACCTTGTACTTTTGCTCCCCTTCTCCCTAAATTTCTCTTAAACTCTCTCTTTCTCTTATGTGAACTCAAAACCATCAGGAATAATGGCTGAGAAGGAAGCAAAAATGCTTTTTTTTAGTGGAAATAGAAGTATATTCATAAACTAAGTAAATTGTACATCAGAATTTAGCAAGTAAAGAGAAGTAAAAACTGAAGAAAAAAGGGGGTGTCTGAGGATTAGCTAAACAGGGGATCTATAGCTTTAATAGTGTGATCACTTAAAGCTAGCACCTCATTGACCAGGCGATAGGCTTGGGTAAAATCATTACAAAATATCGTCTGATTTCTCGCATGCCACAGCTTCCAACAAAGTATACCAAAAGTGATATTCCAGCTAGTGTGCTTCTTTCCTGATTGAAGATTCTGACTGAGCTACCTTTAACAAGGGTCCGTTTGGAATTAATCTTGTCGGTGAGAGGGTAAAAAGAGGTTCTGACACGAGGTGGCGAACTAGCAGTTTCTGAGATTATAATCTAAGTTCTCAGGTCCTCGACCGAATAAATCACATGTATCTGATATAGCCAGGTGCCTCCGAAGTTGCTCTGAATTAATAAGGAGCTTGTTGTGCAGAGCTAGCCATATAAATACCCTTATTCATTGAGCTCCCAGCCACTGCCATTTTATTGATCTATCATAATCATTTCATAGGCCAATTGCACCAAAAAATCACCTTTGCTTGTAAGTCTTCAGTAATGTAACTCCCTCACAGTAATTATATCCGAATTATGAAATTTAAGTTAAATAGAAACCAATAAAACAAAAACACGTTTATAATCCCTCATCTTCAAGATAGGGTATACAGAAAACAGTTCAAAACATAGTTCATCTCGTCTCACATTCACCTTCGGATACAACTACCTGTGCAGTTAAATCACATAATAAATATCAGAGTGCGTAACTAAAATCCCGGCAACCTCGGGTTACTTGAATATATACATAATGGGTTCAAAGTTTCCCAAATGGGGATTACATATGCAAAAAATATTATCTACAACTCATATACATACAGTAATCTCAAAATCCTATTAAATAACCAACGGTCCAAAATCAAAATGTCCCAACGAGATCCTAACCACTCCGGGTTGGCCGCTTCCCCTCTGAGCCACTTGCCCTGTCTGAAATGTTAGTCATTTGGAAAGAGTGAGATTCTAAAGAATCCCAGTAGTAACAAATCACTCATACCATATATAAACACAAAGCATGTAAGTTCATCATGTTCAGCAACAACACTATCAGTCATGCGTCGCGCCACATCCGACAGCACTCACGGCTGTTATCACAATGCACTATGCCCGCTTTCATGGTAATCACTATGCCAGCTTTCGCTGTAATCACTATGCCCGATTCCGCTATAATCACTATGCAGCAACATCACAAGGCACAAAGTATCACAAGGCACAAAGCTCAACAAGGCAAAAAGCAACACAAAGCTCTATAAGGCATCTCAAATCATCACAAGGCGGCGGCAGTAGCAATAAAATACATGATAGGCATACATACAGTATATTTACACAAACTACAAGAGAGGAGTCACTACCTGTATCTTTCCTGACGTCTTTGGCACAATGGGCTCACGAGTCTGACAGATGTCAAATCCTATAACCAAATTAGGGACAACCGATCAATTTCTTTTCCAAATGTTTATTTCTATAATACTCTAAGTTCGTTATCATTCAGGATTCTTTAGGCGGCTATAAGAGGCCTAAACACATGCTAAAAGGGTTGAAAGAAACTACCCTGAAGACCCCTTTTTGGAAGCACAACATTGATTCTCAGCTGGCTCACTCGAGTGAAGATGACCTCACTCGAGTGATAAGAGACTCCCATTCGATAAGAATGGCTCTCACTCACGAGTGTTTGACAGTGAGCAACTACCATAGCCAGAGAGTGCTCACAACACTCGAGCATAAGGCTTTGCACTCAGGTGATGACTTCAAATCCACTAGAGTCCCCGGAAGTGCAACACAGAAAGTGAGAACCTGAGAGCACATGCAACAACAGAGGGAAGAGCTTACTCGAGCACCACCCTTGGCACTCAAGTGAGGAGCCCATACTTGCGAGTGTTAAAACACACTCTTGAACATTGACCAGTGAGTGAGGACCCGAGAGCAACCCTAACCATAAACTTACTCCATCACTTGAGTGATTCCATGCTCACTCGAGTGATCACCAACATCACTCACGATTTAAGAGGTGCACTCGAGCTTTCTTCATGAAAACCCAGGAAAAACACAAAAAGAAAAGGAACAATACATGGCAGCACTCAAGTGTGATCCTCACTCACTCGAGTGATGCTATCAGATTGACTAAATCGTAGCAAATGACATAAATTCTCATATTGGTCAAAATTAATCCCAATGGTTCCCGAAATCCACACAAAGCTTATACCCACTCAAAATTTCCTAAGGAACACAGTGGTAACCTCCAAAACATCCAAAAACCATTTTAGCCACAATCTAACTCTTGGGTCTCTAATCCACACACAATACCCAACTCCAATCAATATACTTCCAAACTTTAAAACTATAACCAACACTTAAATTACTTCACAATGAACTAATCCAACATCATCCACTATGAAATTCATACATTCAAAATTTACACAAAATTGAAAGAGAGAGATTATGATGGTGTGTTTTCCTTTCCTTTTCCCCACACAAACGTATAGGAGAGAAAAGAGAGAGAGAGAGAGAGAGAGAGAGAGTCGATTTTTGTCTTTTGTCCATATCCATTGGTCTACACTATGACACTTGTCATGATCTTACTAACTCCTTCCATGAGCTCACACCAATGCAAAGCATGGGATTCCGGCCCATAGCCAATAGATCTCAACCTTTGATCTCTAGTCACCAATAAGTTTCCTCTTTGGTAACTAACCAATTGGTCGGCAAATTTCCAATTTTACCATTTTTTCCTTGGTTTTAGTATGATTATTAAATCATCACTATGAACATTTATTTCAAATTCACATCACATTTATCCAAAAGTGATTAATTACACTAATTACAATCAACATCAGAGTCATTAGCCCTTAATCTCAAATTGGGTCATTACAATTTTCCCCCTGTAAAAATAAATTTCGCCCTCAAAATTTGATCACACAACTTGAGCCATAAACTTCGGATATCGTCTCCGCATATCCTCCTCCGCTTCCCATATTGCTTCTCTCTGAGTTATTCCCTTCCAGATCACTTTCACATAAGGAATACTCTGTGTCTGAGCCGCCATTCTTCTCGATCTATAATCTTCTCTAGCTCCACCGCATACGTGAAGTTCTCTTGCAACTCAACTTCCTCATACTCAACGATGTGAGATGGATCCAGTTGGTACTTCTTTAGTTGGGAAACATAAAACACATTATGGAGTCTGCTCAAGTTCGGGGGTAGGGCTACTCGATATGCAACAAGTTCAATCCTTCCAAGGATCTCAAAAGGACCTATATACTTGGGCTCAACTTCTTTTGCTTGATTGCTCGCCCAATATTGGTTACAAGAGATACTCTTAGAAACACATGGCCACCAACTTCAAACACTAAAAGCCTTCTCCTCTTGTCAGCATAGCTTTTCTGTCGACTCTACGGTGCAAGATGCCTCTTACGAATAACACAAATTTGTGCTGAGGTTTAATCAACAAGCTCTGGCCAATAAAGCTTCCTCTCAGACAATTCATTCTAACACAAAGGTGATTGACACTTTCTCCTATATAACGCTTCATACGACGCCATCTGGATGCTCGTATGATAGCTATTATTATAGGCGAATTCAGAAAGTGGAAGAAAACTATCCCAACTTCCTTTAAAGTCAAGTACACATGCACGTACCATATCTTCCAGTGTCTGAATAGTCCTCTCTGACTGTCCGTCTGTCTGAGGATGATAGGCTGTACTGAATCTCAATTGAGTTCCCAGCGCCTCATGCAATGCTCTCCAAAATCTCGAAGTAAATCAGGGATCATGATCGGAAATGATATTCTTCGGTATGCCATAGAGCTTCACAATCTCCTGAATATAAATCTCTACTAGCTTGTCCGGAGAGTAACTAGCGTTGATCGATATGAAGTGCGCTGGCTTCATTAACCGGTCCACAATGACCCAGATTGCATCATAATTCCTGATCCTAGGCAATCCCACCACAAGGTCCTTGGTCACACTTTCCTATTTCCATTCTGGAATCTCAGGACTCTGCAACAAACCAAACGATTTCTGGTGCTTAATCTTTACCTTCTGGCATGTGAGACACCGCACCACATATTTCGTCACATCACTCTTCAATCCCGGCCACCAATACATAGATTTCAAATTATGATACATTTTGGTCATACCCAGATTAAGAGTGTACCGACTCTTATACGCCTCATCTAAGATCTTTTGTCTCAACTCTGCCTTAAGTGGAACACAAATTCTCTTTTGATAACGAACCAATCCACTAGGCAACAGATCATAGCCCTGAGCTTCTCCCCGCTCAATACTAGCTAGATTATGATGTATCCAGCCGTCTTGCCTCTGTGCCTCTTCAATCTCAGCTCTCAAGTCACTTTTCCTTTGGGAAACAGTATAATTGTCACAGATAATCTGGTTCGACAAATTCAAATCATGAAAGTATTCTATCAATTTCCCCTCTCGTATCATCAATGCTGCCACAAGCACCGTTTTTTGACTAAGAGCATCAGCGACTACATTTGCCTTACCTGGATGATATTTGATTTCCAGGTTTTAGTCCTTAAGCAACTCCATCCAGCGACGTTGTCTCATATTCAATTCTTTCTGGTCATACAGATACTTGAGACTCTTGTGGTCACAGTACAGTTCTACTGTCACACCATACAAATAATGTCGTCAAATCTTCAATGCAAACACAATTCCCGACAACTCTAGATCATGAGTGGGATAGTTTATGTCATGAGGTTTGAGTTGTCAAGAGGCGTAGGCCACCATACATCCCTGCTGCATAAGGGCACAACCCAATCCATGCCTACTGGCATCACTATACACAATATATGTCAAATTGGGATCAGGTATAATCAACACAGGTGCCGTAGTCAACTCTGTTTTAGCTCCACAAAGCAATTTTCACAATGTTCATCCCACATAAACTGATGATCTTTTCTCGTGAGCTTGGTCATCGGCAAAGCAATACGGGTGAAATTCTGAATGAATCTACGGTAGTAACCAGTAAGACCCAGAGAACTGCGTACCTCCGTAACAGTTTCTAGCCTCTTCCAGTCCAATACTGCTTCCACTTTACTAGGATCCACAGAGACCCCTTCTTATGAGATAACATGGCCTAGGAATTTTACTTCTGATTGACAAAACTCGCACTTACTCAATTTGGCATAGAGCTGCTTCTCACGCAATGTATTCAACACAATTCTCAAATGACGCTCATGATCTTCCCTACTCTTAAAGTATATCATAATATCATCTATGAATACCAAAATGAACTGATCTAGGTATTGTCGGAAAACACAGTTCATGTAGTCTATAAAAACCGCAGGTGCATTGGCTAGCCCAAACGGCATCACTAAGAATTCATAATGACCATACCTAGTCTGGAAAGCAGTCTTCGGAACATCTTCTGCTTTCACTCGCAGCTGATGATATCCCGACCTTAGATCAATCTTCAAAAATACACATGAACCGGATAGATGATCTAAAAGGTCATCGATTCTTAGGAGATAGTACTTGTTCATGATAGTAATCTTATTTACCTCTCTATAGTAGACACACAAACGAAGACTCCCGTCTTTCTTTTTCACAAATAAAACTGGAGCTCCCCAAGGCAACACACTGGGTCTAATAAACCCTTTTTTTAGCAAATCCTCAATCTATTTCTTTAATTCTGTCATTTCGTTTGGGGCCATATGATATGGGGCTTTGGATATGAACCAGCTCCAGGCACAATGTCAATCAAAAATTGAGCTTCCCTCTCAGGAGGTAATCCACTTAGGTCATACGGAAATACCTCAGGGAATTCATATACTATGGGTATATCACTCAAAGTCTCACTAGTTTCCCCTTATATAGAAAAGAAAACCATATACCCCCGACAACCCTTTTTCAAATATTTCTCAGCCTTAGTAGTTGAAAGGAAATTTAGGCCGACATTCTTGTCCTCAATGCTATGAGAAACATGATACACTATCCTCTTGTTCCTACAATCTAATAACATATTATTCGCTCTCAACCAATCAAAACCCAAAATGACTTCCAATTGGTAGAGCGGTAAACAAATCAAATCTACCACAGATTCATGACCCTCAACAGTTACAACACAATTTAAACAGGCTTCTATAGTCACAGCCTTAACACCCATCGGCGTTGACACAATCAGATCGAATGGTAATTTATACACATTCTTACCCAGGCGCTTCACACAATATAAGCAATAAAAGAGTAGCTTGCACCCGAGTCAAACAATGCTTGTAACACATATCCATTAAGAAGAAATGTACCTTGTATCAGCTTTAGGGATTTCCGGGCTTCCTCATGAGTCATAGCAAATACTTGGCCCTGAGTCCTCGATCTCTGCTCTGGCCGTGGCTGTCCACACTCAACGGATGTATGCCCAACTTGCTTGCATTTAAAACAGATCACCTGACCATCTCAAGTCTTGCCATGATGTGGCTTGTTACAATGAGGACATGTCTACACCGTAGGAGCTCTCTATTGATCATGACTTCCGGACTGGTAAGGCTTCTTACCACTTCCTTTATATGAGAATGATCCCGAGCCCTTCCACTTCTGAGAAGCACTGCCCTTACTAGGCTCACTATGACCACCAACAGTCTTAGCCGGATATAGCTCTCTCAGATTGTTCTCTGTAATTCGACATTCCTCAACCACCTTGTTGAACTCGGAGAACTGATGGGTGGTTAATCTCTTCCTCATGTCACACCTTAAACCTCGTACTAACATGTATGAGCTCAACTCCTCATCATCCATCTTCCACAGATAGGAAGAATACCGAGATAAGCGGATAAAACGGGACAAATACTCATCAAATGACTCTGTGTTCCCTTGCTTGATGTTCAGAACTCCGTCTCCTTCTCAAGCCTTATCGACTTAGGAAAATATTTCTCGTTGAAATGTTGCTGGAACACTTTCTATGTTAATGGTATGTTCTTGCTCCGTAAAGGGTCCGGTTGATTATCATTAACCATCTCTACCTCGGGATCTACCTGTTGTACTCTGGGGTGACCTTTTGTTGTCCTTTTCATTCTACAAATAATTCACCCCATTAATCCAACAATCATGGTATACACATAATTCCATAAAACACATTTATCCACATAACTAGAACAGATATATGTATACGACGGTTATTTACAAATGATTTTCTATCACTAAGACCACACTATGGGAGCTATCCTAGCAAACTCTACCATTGCCAGGAACTACGCTCTGATACCAAAAATGTAACCCCCTTACCATAATTATATCCGAATTATAAAATTTAAGTGAAATAGAGACCAATAAGACAACCACATTTATAATCCCTTATCTTCAAGATGGGGTATACCGAAAACAGTTTAAAACATAGTTCATCTGGTCTCACATTCACCTTCGGATACAACAACCTGTGTAGTTAAATCACATAATAAATATCAGAGTGCGTAACTAAAATCCCGGCAACCTCGGGTTACTTGTATATATACACAATGGGTTCAAAGTTTCCCAGAATGGGGATTACACATACAAAAAATATTATATACAACTTATATACATACAGTAATCCCAAAATCCTATTAGATAACCAACGGTCCAAAATCAAAATGTCCCAATGAGATCCTAACCACTCCGGGTTGGCAGCTTCCCCTCTAAGCCACTTGCCCTATCTGAAATGTTAGTCATTTGGAAAGAGTGAGATTCTAAAGAATCCCAGTAGTAACAAATCACTCATACAATATATAAACACAAAGCATGTAAGTTCATCATGTTCAGCAATAACACTATGAGTCATGGCTCGCGCCATAACTGACAGTACTCACGGCTGTTATCACAATGCACTATGCCCGCTTTCACGGTAATCACTATGCCAACTTTCACTGTAATCACTACGCTAGCTTTCGTTGTAATCATTATACCTGCTTCCACTGTAATCACTATGCAGCAGCATCACAAGGCATAAAGCTCCACAAGGCACAAAGCAACACAAAGCTCAATAAGGCGTCTCAATGCATCAGAAGGTAGCAGCAGCAGACACAATGCATGATAGGACTACATATAGTACATTTACACAAAGTATAAGAGAGGAGTCACTACCTGTATCTTTCCTGACGTCTTTAATACGGTGGGCTCATGAGTCTGACAGATGTCAAATCCTATAACCAAATTAGGGACAACCGATCAATTTCTTTTCCAAATGTTTATTTCTATAATACTCTAAGTTGGTTATCACTTAGGACTCTTTAGGCGACTATAAGAGGCCTAAACACATGCTAAAAGGGTTGGAAGAAACTACCCTGAAGATCCCTTTTCGGAAGCACAACATTGATTCTCAGCTGGCTCACTCGATTGAAGATGACCTCACTCGAGTGATAAGAGACTCGCATTCGAGTGAGAATGGCTCTCACTCGCGAGTGTTTGACAGTAAGCAACTACCATAGCCAGAGAGTACTCACAACACTCGAGCATAAGGCTTTGCACTCAGGTGATGACTCCAAATCCACTGGAGTCCCCGAAAGTGCAACACAGAAAGTGAGAACCTGAGAGCACATGCAACAACAGAGGGAAGAGCTCACTCGAGCACCACCCTTGGCACTCAGGTGAGGAGCCCACACTTGCGAGTGTCAAAACACACTCTTGAATATTGACCAGTGAGTGAGGACCCGAGAGCAACCCTAACCATAAACTCACTTCATTACTCGAGTGATTCCATGCTCACTCAAGTGATCACCAACATCACTTGCGGTTTAAGAGGTTCACTCAAGCTTTCTTCATGGAAACCGAAGCAAAACACAAAGAATAAAGGAACAATACACGGCAGCACTCGAGTGTGATCCTCCCTCACTCGAGTGATGCTATCAGATTGCCCAGATCGTAGCAAATGACAGAAGTTCCCATATTGATCAAAATTAATCCCAATGGTTCCCGAACTCCACACAAAGCTCATGCCCACTCAAAATTGCCTAAGGAACACATTGGTAACCTCCAAAACATCCAAAAACTATTTTAACCATAATCTAACTCTTGGGTCTTTAATCCACACACAATACCCAATTCCAATCAATACACTTCCAAACTTTAAAACTATAACCAACACTTAAATTACTTCATAATGAACTAATTCCAACATCATCCATTATGAAATTCATACATTCAAAATTTACACAAAACCAGGGCAAATTCCAAAATTTCTCAAACTTATCAAAAAATCACAACATATATATCAAAAAGTATCAAATGCTTACCTCTTCACTTTTCTAAATCTAGAACTTTGATTCTCCAACTTTCAAATTACTCCAACACCTAAATCACCACTATTCAAAATTCTGAAATCACCAAGATGAAGTTCTCAATGAGGTGCACAATATTAGAGAAAAGGTTTAGCACATTAGAGATTAACAAAAGCATCAAAATCTCACCTTTCTTCTTCTTTTCCTTCTTGGTCGCCGGAAAAATGTGGAAAGAGAGAGATGATGATGATGATGATGATGATGAGGATAGTGAGGATGATGATGGTGTGTTTTCCTTTCCCTTTCCCCACACAAACCGCATAGGAGAGAGGAGAGAGAGAGAGAGTGTGTGGATTTTTGTCTTTTGTACCATATCCATTGTCTACACTATGACACTTGTCATGATCTTACTCCCTCCCTCCAGAAGCTCATCCCTTGATCTGTAATCACCAATGAGTTTCCTCTTTGGTAACTGACCCATTAGTCAGTAACTTTCTAATTTTACCATTTTGCCCCTGGTTTTACTATGATTATTAAATCATCACTATGAACATTTATTTCAAATTCGCATCACATTTATCCAAAAGTGTTTAATTACACTAATTATAATCAACATCAGAGTCATTAGCCCTTAATCTCAAATTGGGTCATTACAAGTAATACCTATCCTCCTCCTCATCGTTAGTCCCTAATAGTGGCTTGAGGTCTGCGATTTGGTTTAGTGATTCACTGGTCAACAGGTTCTCAAGTTCTTCCCATTTCCAACAACCAACAGTTAATACATATTGCTGCAATATGTGGGTCTTCTTTATCTCATCAATTGGTGTAGAGGAGAGAAGATGCAGTGGACCTAAATCTCCCACCCAATGGTCTGTCCAGAAATGTTCTTGATACCCTTTTCCATGTTTCCATTTTAAGCCAAGTTCAGTGTCAGACCAGATGGCTGAGAGACTATTCCATAGGTACAAAGCACCTCTTTTCTTTACTTGTGTTGTGGGGATGCCCGTCCATTTATATTTACCTCTTAGTATTTTAACCCAATATAAATGAGGTTTACATACTAAGGAGTAGGCTATTTTCATTAAGAATGCAGTGTTCTATCCTTTTAAGTCTTTAAGCCCACAACCTCCATACTTCTTTAGTTGACACCTACTGTCCCATTGAAGTAGGTGAATCTATTTGCGGTTTGGAGTGGTGCCACGGATGAAATTCCTAATTAAAGTTTGTATCTTACTACAGGTAGCTTTCGACAGTCTAGATGTTTGCATTGCATAGAAGGGAATCATTGAGAGCATTGATTAAGCCAAAGTAATTCTTCCAGCCAGCGAAAGAGTTTTTGCTTTCCATCCTTGCAGCTTTTGGCAGATACGTTCTTCAATAAATTTATATGTATCTTTGGACAATCAGGAATGAATTAGGGGAACTCCCAAATGCTTTCCTAAGTTATCCGTACATGCAAAACCTAATTGATTGCATATATTTCTGGCTTCATCTTGCAAAATATTTCTTGAGAGGAAAACCCTTGTCTTGGCGTCATTAACCTTATGGCCGGATGAGGAACAAAATTCACCCAAAATCTTCTGGATGAGAGCAGTCTGAGAAGGTGTGGTGGCACAAAAAAGAATTAAATCATCTACAAAGAAAAGGTGGGAGAGAGGAGGCCCCTTACCCATTGCGGTAGGCTTCCAATTTTTCCTTTTAGTCTCTTCACCTATGACTTGGGATAGCCTCTCCATGCATAGTGTAAAGAGATAAGGTGAGAAAGGATCTCCTTGTCTTATCCCCCTATAAGGTTGGAATGAATCCGATTTCTGTCCGTTCCAAAGTACTTGAATTGTAGAGGTGGTGATGCATTTCATTATCACTTTTATCAATGAATCTGGAAAATGGGCTTCTCATAGTTTATCTTCAATGAAATCCCACCTTAATCGGTCAAAAGCCTTTTCCAAATCAACTTTTATTGCCATCCATTCGATTTTGCCACTTTTCCTCCTCATTGAGTTGATTACTTCTTGTGCAATGATGATATTATCAGTGATGTTACGCCCTTTATGAAACTGGACTGCTGGAGTAGGACTATCTGAGGCATGATCGGGCTTAATCTATTTGCAATAATCTGGTGAGAGGCTTGTATATGGTGTTACACAAGCTAATTGGCCTGAATTCTTTAAAGGATTGTGGCTGAGCAACTTTAGGGATCAAGGCAATCAGAGTACAGTTGAAACTTTCTCTTTCCCTTGTGTGAACTCAAAACCATCAGGAATAATGGCTAAGAAGGAAACAAAATTGCTTTTTAATATCATGATGATGTCATCTAATCTTATGATGATGTCATCATTCCAAAATTTGAAATTTTCAGATTTTCTAACTGATTTTCTGCCCAATCTTGGAAAAATCATAACTAATTCTAGAAAAATCGAATGGCAGTAATTCCAAAGGCCATAGAACCCTTATTTAGTCTAGTTTCAAGGAAAAATATAGCCTTTTACTAGCTAAAAGCATATCATTCCTAAATTTTAAATCTTTGCATGCTGTTCAAGAAAAAATCAATTTAGCAGGGCAAATTTCAAAAATTAATAACTCTTTGTATATAGCTCTAATTGAGTCATAGGACTTATCAAATTAAAGCTTAGGATGTCTAATTTCATCCTATAAAATCTCATAATTTGTTATCATCATTTGGTCATACAAAATCACATGACAAGCTCATTGCCTCATAGGCAATTTCACTGAAAACATAATTATATTCTCTAAAATTCACCATTTTATTTTCTTTAATGCCCTAAAGACATAAGGAACATTAGAAAATAGATTTGAGACATCTACTAAACCAGGGCTTAGCAGTCAGCTTAATTTAGGCTTATTCACAAGCCTCCAATCCCAAAATTTGGGGTATTACAGATATCCTATGGCCCATCAATTATGAACTATCAAATATGCAGGCGTTATATATGCTTAGCGCAGAAACATTATGGTTCCGAACTATTATTTATTCTGGATCTATTATAACAGTTCTAATATAACACCCACTATGGATTGAGTCTTGGTGAGGCCATAATATGCGCATTGTTGTGATAATAATTAACAGGCACACATGAACAACCATCATAATGTATGGTAATTCTTACATAATACATAATGGTTTTATATTGACAGTTGTTATTTATTCAGTAACATTTCTAACGGTTCTTATGTAAGAACCGTCACTTTTAATAAAAATAAATAATGAAGTCACATAGACAACCATCATGTAACACCATATTTCCGTAATCAATCTAATGAGTTTTACGCAACAAATTCAAACCACTAAGAAATATTACTTTATAAAGTTCTTCAATTCACAACCATAAGATAGGACTCGAACCTGTAGTTGAGTGGGTTTTTCTGAATAATTTAAAACTTTTCAAAAAAATATCATAAAGTAGTTCATAACTTCTTTGTAACTCATCATTTCTTAATTCCTTTTATTATTACCAAAGTATTTCTCTGCTTAATAAATCACTCTCTTACTTGACTAATGAGCTCATACCATACGATTACCCATTCCTAGTTCATTTATCGCGCTTAGGAAAACATTCATTCATCATGCGGGTCATACAATTAACCAACTCAAACATTAATATTTACATAACAGATTAGCGTGTATAAATCCTCAACTCTACACTGCAACTTCTTCTGGCACATCATTTTGCATCCCTCTTATGTCTTCACGTGCCTATATGGTTAGGTGAGGGAGAGTGAGATTCAAGAGAATCTCAATAGCAAACTTTGCTAACTATGCATACAAGATACAAGCTTAATGCATGACATGCATGCTTACATAAATTTATGCCAACATAATGATATATTTGTATGCTCAATGTTTAACACATTACACTAATGGCCACAACATAAGCAAAACAAAGCTTCAATTATTCACATATTCTTTATCATCAAAGCAATTCAACACATCAATGTATAAGCATACTTATCAAGTAAATACAAGTCAAGAAAGTGTTACTACCTTTTGTTTTCAAGTCCTCCTCTTGTACATTTTATTCCAACCATTGTAATTAGCCTCAACTTTGTGGCAAGGCTCAATAGAACACATCAATGAGAGGTTTGATCTATAGTACATCATCCGCTTCTTCTTGTTAGGAAGCATATGGTGTTCTATAGATCTAATCCCTCCTTCTCTATCAAATCTTGCTTGAGGCTACTTACCCCTTGAGCCCTTTATGGTAAGGAGTTCCATTGAGCCTAGCAACAAAGCCAAGAATGTCTTGATCCATGCCAAATTGCATGACTATACTAGATGTGTGAGCTTCTATTCTATTTTGTGGTCAAATTCAACAAGCAAAGCTAAAGCGGAAACTCCATCTAATGCGCATATATATATATATATATATATATATATATATATATATATATTATACCTCTTTTGTCATAAATGGTGTGATATTAAGGTGTTCAGGTCAAGCACACAACACACAATTCCTCCTACGAGCATTCTGAGGTGGATACTGGAAGATCTACCTAAGATTGATGACGGCCTTTAGCTCTCTAGGCTAACATGATTCTAAGGCAGAAGCGAGTTGTTGACATTGTTATCCCCCTGTAGGTTACTCATGTAACCTGTAGAGACAATTAGGAATCATGTTCTCCCCCTGTAAGTTATACATGTGGCCTGTAGCAATCGTATATTGCTTGGGGCTATCTGACACACACTCAATATAGTGAGATCTTTATAAATCTTTAACAATTTCCTATAACAAGAGAGGAACCTTCAATCAGTGATTTTTCAAGGAAAAAAACATGAGCATGACTTAGGTCAAAACCTAGCTACAAAACATAAAGTGAATAATAATGAAGAATGCAGAATGGAGAAGGGAAGTCATATTTCCATATGATTAGAATAGATCATGCAAAGAAATGTGACCTGGCTAGGGCTGAAGGACGAAAACACGAGATATGAATGAAAATGTGTGTTATGGCTTGCGCAGCAACTTGATCAATTGTCCCTGAGAAGCATAGAGAAGGTATTGTGGAAGATGTGGTTCAATTAAAAATAATGGTCGACAACTAGAAAAGACGACTAAGGTAGCCTATTGTATTCAAGCTCTTTCTTCTGGTCCAACTTTCCTGATTCTCTGATTTCTTTTCTGGAGTATGCATCTACTAAAGACTCCAAATGGTTTGTCTACTTCTCTTTGAGCAATTCGGTCATAATCAAGCATGGCAATACAGAAAAAGTCAGTGAATCAGCTCCCATTCTGGATATTCAACCTAAGAAGTAGTGACAAACTGAGAAGTTTGACCTTAATTCCAATCCTAAGTCACATGGTGTTGTTCAGTGTAACCCTGTACCTTTATAGCTGTAATTATAGTTCGAAAATGCATCATTATGTTAAATTAGAGACCAACGGAAAATTCAAAACTTATTGAAAGTCCCAACTTCAAGACAGGATTCGGCTCTATGATAAAGTGGGTTTACAAAAACTTTTTCCAAAACTTGTTCAATACGGTCTCACATTCACATTTCAGAGTGGAAGCAAAATTCCCAACAATACTCAGGTTTTATCCATTTACTAAAGGGTTTAAAGGGCATATTTGCCCATTTCAATTTCCCATATCGGGGATTACATTACACTATCCAAATTTACACATTTATAATGTGTACAATAATTTCAAAAATATGATAACCAACTAACAAAACTACACTCCTAGTTGGGAGTACTAGCAGCCCTTGGTCACTTGTTTCTCCTTCAACCTGCTTGCCCTAGTTGTAGGTTAGTCAATGGAAAGAGTGAGATTCAAAAGAATCCCAGTAGTAACAATTCACTCATACAATATATAATCACAAAGCATATATGCAAATCACAAACCAGCAACAGCAACAACAATTATAGTGATGCATGACTTTCATCACAAACGACAACTCTCACGGCTGTATCCACATAATGCATGACTTACGTTACAATTGACATCTCTCACGGCTGTTTACACATAATACGTGACTTGCGTCACAAACGAAAACACTCGCAGCTGTATACACAAAGCTTTCACAGCAACATACACCGCAGTATTTGCAATCAACACAATTCAATGATAAGACATACATACAATACATTACACATAATATAAGAGAATGAGTCACTACCTTGTTCTTTCCGCTTATGCTCTAGCACTGCTTTATCACGGGTAAGGCAAATGTCAAATCCTATAAATCATTATCAAGGATGATGAGTTATCCCCTATTCCAATTCTTAATTCCAAAACAGTTAAGGTTGGTTATCATTTGAGACCTTTAAGTGGCTACAAGAAGCCCAAATAAATGCCTAAAAAGTTGAGAATGACTAGACCAAAGACCATCTTTCAAAAGTTTAAAATGCATTTTTTGAGGGGTTGGCTGCGGCCAAAATCAGGTCAGAAACTTTTGGGCCATGGTAAAGATCCACTGGCCGCTGCCAAGAATTGGTCAGAGAGTTTTGGGCCACAACCAAAAACTAGTCAGATGCTTTTTGGCTGTGGCCAACAACTGGCTTGTTTCCTGGCTGTTTTCAAACGACCATAACTTTGTGCATACTTATTAAAATGACACAAACTTTATATCAGTGGAAATTTTGCAATGTCTACTATAAAACTGGAAAATTTCATAATCTTTTGACACCATTTGCTATTTCATAATACTATGCAAAGTTGGCCCCCTACATAGAATTTTAACTTGACAGAATTTTCCTAGAATTTCCAGTTTTTGCACAAATGTTTCCAAAGGTTCAAAATTCACACCCAACACTACTCCCACACAATTTTTCACAAGGAATCCAATGGAAACATCAAAATAGCCAAATTCCCATTACTTTCACATGTTCTATTTTGACCACAATACAACACAAAACCTCACACTTTAGACAATTTCACATTCAAAACTTTAAGTAATGCCATTGTCCATAACACAACATAAGACACGATTTCAACAATAAAAATATCATGAATCCTCTAAAACCCTAATCACACAAAAATTAGGGTAAAAACCCAGAATTCAGGGGTCTCAACTAATGGTCACAACATGTATACCAAAAGGTAGCTTTTACTCACATCTTTCACTATCTCTTGCATGTTCTTGGATTCTTCAACCTCCAACTTTTCTTGAACTCACAAAACACCTCCTCTTGAAAATCTAAAATCATAGAAATGAAGCTCTCATCAAGGTGGTCAAGATTAAAGAAGAGGATTTGAGCATTTAGTGTCATCTTCAAGGTCTAAATGGCTTACCTTTACTTAATTTCACTTTCTCGTTCCTCCAACCACCATGGATGATCAAAGAGAGAGTTTTGAGAGAAAGAGATGATGGGATAAGCTTTTTGGACTCCCAAATGGCCTCTTGGCCGACTTTGAAGAGGAGTAGAGAGAGGGAAAAGAGTTTGAAACTTTGACTTTGATCAATGGGTTATGTGATGCCAAGTGTCACCATCTTGTGACTTCTTCCATGTGCTTGCACCCATGTGATTATTCTCTCTTATTTCACTTGGCAACTAGTCACACCACTTAATCTTTAAATTATTAGTGGATTCCCTCTTTGGTTACTGACTAATTGGCCAATAAATTTCTTTCTTCCCGTTTTGCCCCAGACTATGGCAATTCCTATTAGATTACCACTTAACACATAATTTGATTCCTTCTCCTCAAGCCATGCGCCCTCCCTTCTCTTTTGATTCATTTTAAGCCTTGACACACAATTAAGCTTAAATACAGGGTTTGGGCATTGACTACTGCTCATTCATATCATAATTCACATTTTATTCCCTGAAAGTGTTTGTTTAACATTGATTACATTCACTTTTGGAGCCATTAGCCCTTAATCATATTTTGGGGCATTACATTCAGAACTCTTCTATTACACCAAACACTAGGAAACGTCAGCACTATGCAATTCTAACTGAGACCCAAGCACAAAGAAGATCAAGATTGGTACAGGGGACTCTTCTTCAACTAAGACTCTGGAAACTAGCCAATAGCCTCCACCGTGGCCATAAGCTCCTTAGTTGGAACTACCAAGGTTTCAGAAAATCCTAAGCAATTTAGATATGTGGGCACTTAGTTTCTGTTCATAATCTTGATATCATTATTCTGTCTGAAACAAGATTAATGCTCAAGACGCCTACAACCCCCTTCTAAATTTAGGATTTTCTAGTTTTTGTGGTATTGATGCTATTAGGGCTGGCGTTGGCACTTTTGTTACTTGGAAGCCTAATCTTCATGTGAATGTTCTATAAATCAATCCTTTTGTATGTCACTGCTTGATTAATGAAACTAAAGTCCCCTTGGATTATTATGTCTCCTTTGTTTATGGGCCATCAATCTCATCTTCCAGACATGTTTTATGGACTTGGATGGTAAATTGTGCTCATTTGTTGAATGGTCCTTGGCTACTTATAGGAGATTTCAATAATATTTTAGATCCTAGTGATAAATTTTTATGTAAAGGTTCTAATAGTGGAATGGCTGATTTTCTGAACTATCTCGATGAATGTAATCTTATCCAAATTCCATAAAAAGGGCCTCACTTCACTTGGTCAAACAATAGAATGGGAGAAGATTTTATTTTAGAGCAGATTGACAGAGCATTTGCAAATATTCAGTGGCTATCTTCTTTCCGTGATTCCTTTAGTCTGACTATTGCAGCTTCATATCACAATCCTATTTTCCTTCTTCAACATGAAGATTCTTGAAAGAATAAGTTCAAAAAATTTAAAGATTTCTGGTTTAAATTTCCAGAATGTGATCAGATTATTAAGAGGTGCTATTCTCAATCATATCAAGGTTCTTTGGCTTTCCAACTTCAATGCATATTGAGTTGTATTTTGGCTAACTTGATCCAGTGGAATTACTTTTCAATTGGAAATCGTTTCCATAAGGTTAAAAAGCAGAAGCTGAGCTGCATATACTCTCTTTATCTATCTCAATGTCTGATACAATGCAGAAAGAGAAGCAATTAGAATGTTCTAATGCAAAGCATAACCTGGAATTCTTGTATGAATGTGAAAATGGTTTCTGGTCAAAAAGAGCAAAACTGAAATGGATTTTGAAAGGTGAAAGAAATATGAAATTCTTCCATGCTAAAGTTTCTAGAAGAAAGGCTGCAAATCAAGTTAAAAGCATGAGGAAACCGGATGAAACATAGACAAGCAACTCTGATGAAATTGCAACATTGGCAAAAAAACTCATTTTGAAGGAGTTTTTCATTCTAATGATGATCTCTCTGTTGACCAGATATTGACAGCTTTACAAGGTATTTGGGTCCTAGAAATTTCTGAAGAGCACTTCAATAGTTTGCTACAGCCTTTTACTAAGAAAGAAGGTGAGACGATTGTTTTTTTGCTGACAAAAAATAGTGCTCCAGGCGTAAATGGTATACATGCTAACTTCTATCAGAAATACTGGACTCTAATCAAGGATGATCTGATGAATATGTTATCTCCTTTTTGGGAATCATAGCATATCTTGAGGTCCTTCAACAAGGCTAATATTATTCTTATCCCAAAATCTGAAGGTGTCCAAACTTTTAAAGACCAATTAGCTTGCGTAAATTGTCTCAAAAAGTTCTATGTTTGAGATTAGAATATCTCCTGGATAATTATATTGTCCCTTCCAATGTGCATTCTTAAAGAGTAGAATTATCTCAGATAATATCCAGGTAGCTGCTGATTTCATGCATCACGTACACTCTACTACTCAAGGTAGAATTAGCAACCCTTAAAGTGGATTTCTCTAAAGCAATTGATACATTGTCATGGGACTTCATTTTTGTTGTGTTTATAAGAATGAATTTTCCAGATAAATGGATTTCTTTCATCATGCAATGTTTCACTACTATACAATATCAAGTCATTTGAATGGACAGATAGCTTGCTATATTACTCCTTCAAGAGGCATTAGACAAGGTGATCTTTTATCACCATATATCTACATATTGGCTGTGAATATTTTATCCTTTCTACTCAGCACATTTGAACACTCTGGCAATCTGAGAGGGATCAAAATCTGTAGCAACTCGTATCCAATCTCACATCTGTTATACGCAGATGACTCAGTTTTCTTTCTGGATACCAATGATCAAAGTTTTAATTCTCTGAAGGCTTCTCTCGACCTCTACAACATATGGTCGGGTCAGCAGATAAATAAAGCAAAATCCTCTATTATTTTCAGCCCGAATATTCCTCACAGGAAGAAATCACATTTTTCCCGCTTTCTTGGTGTTGGATTTTTTGACCGTCTTGGGAAATATTTAGGAACTTGGGTGGATCCTTGAAGAAGCGAATCTCAGGTTTATATTCAAGTCTTAAAAGCAATTGAACATCGAACAACAGCTTGGAAAGCCGGTTTACTTTCACAAACTTCAAGACTGTCTCTTATTAAATCAGTGCTATCTGGAGTGAATTTACATGTTCTTTTATGTATCAGGATCCCTTCCTACATTTGTAATCAAATTGACTCTAGATGCATCAACTTTTTCTGGGAGTCTTGTGGAGACAGGAACAAAATACATCTAAAAGCGAAGGACTTCCTTTGCAGCAGTATCTATCAGGGAGGATTAGGTCTGCGTCCCATTCAACAAGTGAATTCTGCCCTTTTGGCAAAGCAAATTTGGAGAATCTACTCTGCATCACCAGATACTTCGTTGGCTGAAACCTTGAAACATAAGTATATTGATCCTCATAGTCCCACATTAGTTAAGTTGCCTTACAACTCTTCATGGATATGGAAGGGAATCCACAAAATCTGCTCCTATTATTTCTAACCATTTGACTTGGAGGGTTGGAACTAGTTTAAATATTGATCTCAACCACCCTTTGTGGTGGCCCATACAATCTAGGGCTCTAACTAGTGATTCTCTTCAGAAAGTTAGTGACCTATTACTGCATCTTCCATCTCTCTAGTACCCAGCCCAATGGAATGTTCCTTTAGTCAAATCTCTTTATTCATCAAATGTTGCTGAAACCATCCTCAATATTCTAGTTCCTTTCCCCAATACAGAGGACAAGTTAGTTTGGAAACTGAATAACTCAGGTGAATATACAGTCCGAGCTAGATTCCTTTCTATTGTCTCTCATAGTTCTCAGGCAGTTAATGATGATTTCTGGAAATTTCTATGGGCCTTATCTCTCCCAATGAAAGATCTCCTACTTCTTTGGAAATTGCTTAATGAAGCCATTCTTGTTGTAGAAATCCCAGTTAAGCATCATCTCAAAGTGTTTGGCTTATGTGTTTTTGGCTCTGCTTTGAAAGTGAAACTTTGGATCATATGTTTGTTACATGTCCTTTTGTACGCGCGGTTTGGTTTGGGGGCTTATGAATTATGCTGCCTGTTGACAACTTTGGAGATTTCAAGAGTTGGCTTAAATCTATTCTGCAGCAACTACATAGAGATGGTCATCATTACATATTTACATGCTCTCTAAAGTGGTTAAATTAATTTCTGTTCCATGGATGAACAGAAATAATATTATTCATAAAGAAAAGAACGTGAATCCATTAGCAGTAATCCAAGAAATTGAATACGCCACTTCTCTATGCTCCCTGGCTTTTTCAGCAGATAAGGAACAACCTCAGCCTTCAATCAATTCCGGCACAGCGATTCAAGTTACTGATAGCATGAAAGATCTTGAGTGGCTGATTTTCATTGAAAAATACAAATCTGGGCACTTTACTTTCTATCAATCTTGGATATATGCTACCAAGGGCAAGCAATTCAGTCCTTTTTATGGAAGAAAAAGAAGGGACAAGATTTTTTTGCCTTCCGTGTCTTCAGATCAGCTCTTCATTGGATTATAAAATGTCCCCCTTTTTGATAACTCCGCTACCATTACACTGGAGGTTATTCTCATTAAGAAGAATCTGCTCCCGAAGAAAAAATCTCTGCTGCAACCCACAAACCACTTGCTAGCAGACATTTCTCACTTCCTTAGTTTATTTTCATCATTTACTTTATTATGTGCAGAAAATTACATTTCCCTGTTTTTAATTCACTCCAAGCATGCCCGGTCATGTCTGTGGAGTTCCAATGCACTTACTTTTTTCTTAATGACATTTGATCTCTTACAAAAAAAAAAAACAAAAAAGTGCTTTTAATAAATGAAGTCCAAAATATAATCACAATTCTTAAAGTCATAAGTGAAAAAAAATATCTAAATAAAAATCACGATTGACAAATGACACTTTTAACCAATATCAGTTATACAAATCATGATCACAATTAGCCATCGCTATCCAAATGGGCACTAAAAGGAAACGAGGCAACACACGAGTAGCTAAAATAAAACTAACCAGATTTGTAAAAAGAAAAAATTGACCGGATTTTATTTTAAAAAAAAAAACTAAAAGCTATAGTTTTATATTAAATCTTATTTAATTTTCATGATTTAAAATATAAAAATATTATATTAAAAAAGATTAAAATGTAATAATGATTTGTCAGTATTTAATTGCACAATCATCATTTAAATTTAATAAGTTAGCATTTTCTGTTGAGTGAGATTAACTGTGTTAAAATTGAAGGACTAAAATTGCACTGTATAAATATAAGGGACTAAAATGAAACTTTATACAAACATAAAGGACCAACTTTAACTTTCAAAATTATATTCCTTTCCCCTCTATCCCATGCTCGCTTCTGCCCTATGAGGCATCCCACAATTCAGCTGTGAGATGATCTCTATTCTCCAATCCTTTTATCCCTTTAATGTAATAAATCTGTATGACCAATTAGCCAGTCAAGCCATGTTCTTTTGTGGCTTGTCTCTCATTTCACTGTTCATATGAACAGTGACGGCTTACCTTGGGCTTAGTGTCCAACCTGCATATCACCATATAGCTCCAAGCCTGCTTTAGTTATATGCTGGAGTTCCCACCATATATATTCACCTGAGATGAGTTTGTAATGGTCAGCACGTGGGTGAAGCTTTCAATGTCATTTCCTCATCGTTGAGCTAACTTCAGCTTACAAGGAACTCATTACTCAAAAGCTCCCTTCTATATCTTCTAATTTTGAAATTTGAAACTCCCTCCCATTTTACAATCCCTTCCCTCTTACTCATTTTTCACTTTTCCCCTCCCTTCCCGAGGCATTGCTTCTCTTCCTCCCTTTTTGTTGCAATGATGGTTCATTCTCTCTCACCCTTTTCAATTTTCTTTCCCAAAATCCCAACCCGTTTTTTCATCTCTGTATCCTCCATAAAAAAGCTTCTCCCTTCATCGCAACATGCCTGTTCTGTAGCCCTAAGCTCACTAAAGTTTGCTTCCATCGCATTGCCCTCAGAAATCCTACTACAATCCTCGCCGGTGTCTGATGCAGTTGCTAGTAGGGTAATTTCATTCTGATCTCACAGGCTTTCCACCATAAAAGCAGCTGATTCGAATGTGGTGGTGAATATATACTGTATGATCGCCTTCTGAGTGCAAGCCTCAGTCTGCCACTGTGGGTGTCGTAGTTGCTAGATTCTCTTCTCCTCCCATTGTTTGGATCGACATCATATGGATTTTAGAGGAGTCCGCCCTAACTCCATTCCTCCTATTCTTCATCTCTGCCAAGAGATCAGTCTTCAATATCATCTCCATTTTGGCCAATCTGACCTATGACATTGCTACTCTGGATGTAAAGGTGGGATTTCTCTGTTCTCTTCAATTTCATATTTGTTTGCATCAGGGACTGTGAAATTTTTCTAGCAGACTTGTGAGTTCTTGTAACAAATGTCACTCGAAACTTACATTAAAATATGTCATTCTCCTCTAATATTGAGAAAGGTGTAATTTTTCTTCATATATGACTGACATTTTCTTCATTTTTTGAAATCTAATGAAAAGTGCAGTATCATCCGTTGTTTTTGAAAAGTGCATTGCATTTTTTAGATATAATGAAAAGCGGGCCCTCACTAAACTTTGATCATTTAATGTAGTAGGTACAGTCATCAATGCAGCAGCTTGACTAGGTTCAGTCGACAAGGCAAGTGTAATAAATGGATGCCATGTTCATGTTCCTTCCTTTAACGATGAAGAAACTGTGACGCTGGTGGCTCGGCAACAAGTTAGTGCCCACTCAATATCTATATATGTAGGTATGTTTCTCCCTCCTTCCTTTTGTGTGTGTGAGGGTATGTTTCTCCCTCCTTCCATTCAGGTTTTTTTTTAAAAAAAAAAAAATTGTTAATATGCAGACTCAACAATAAGGTATTGCAAGGTATAGCATTTTGTGAGGGTAAATCATGCGGGGACATATAGAAAATGAAATTTTCCTTTGAGAGTTTGGTCCCCTGCCAATGCTCCCATTCTTCCTCTTCCATACATGATGCTGTGTATGCTTTTACAGATGACACCTCTACTATAGATTGGAGCAACATGGAACCTAATGGAGCAAAGATCCTGATTTTAAATCTTCAAAGTTGCAATTACACAACACCAAATTTCATGAAGAAAATGTATCAACTTGAGGTTTTGGTAGTCACGAATGTTTCCATATTTCTAAATTAAGCATATTTGAGCTACTTGGTTCTTTTTCTAACCTGAAAAGAATTAGATTGGAGAAGATTTCAGATGGAAAATGATGACGACCACATCAACTCAATTTTTTTGACAAATTCATATTTAAACAACAATAATAAAAAAAAATCTTATTTTTAATTAATTCTTTCATCTCCTCATCCCCCTGCCATCCGACCAAAACCCTTATGCCTTCCCTGCCGCCAAACTATACATGGTTAAATCCTTTCCCCCGTAAGGCTTGGGTCAGGATTGAAAAGGAAATCCTCAGGAAAAGATACTTCTGTAATGACTTTATTGATACTCAATAGTGAGATAATGGGATAAAAGTAAAAAAGCATATAAGAAAAAGCTTTATACTAGTCGTGTTAAAGAAAATACTAAATAGGTTTATTGGTCAATGATTTTATTGTCATTGCTTGTGGTTGTGGATTCCGTTTTATTTTAATTGTCATTTTACCTTTGTCTGTCGATGTAAACAAGTGTAATTCACTGCTCAATTCCCTTGATCAGGTTGTGTGGACACTGATTGCCCTTCAAGGCTTCAACCATGCTAAAGATGAAAAAAGCGTTGGAGGTAGAAGGCGGCACAAGGGTTTCGAATGGGGATGAGAATGTAGATGAAAGAATTAATAAAAACTGAGTTTTTTCAATTATTATTTTTATTTAAATATGAATTTGTTAAAAATTTTGAGTTGATGTGGCAGCCATCTAGGATTAAAATAATGAGATCACAGCATTAGTTTATGTCTGCTGCTAAATATGAGGAAATTACAATAATCACAACATTTATGTGATCACACCATTATTTTTAAGGGTAGCATACCCACATGAACCCCATAACAATGCATTAAAAACTCGGGGGCAGTGAATAAATAATTAGTTAATAAATTATGCACCCACTAAAAAATGAAACGGAATAATTACAAAACAAACATTAAAATTAAAATCAAATAAAATATGAAAAATTAAAATAAAGTACATAGAGCAAATCATATTTATTATAAAGGACTATAAAAATTTTAATTACTTAAAAAGACCAAACATCATAATATAAATTTTAAATTATTAAATTGCCCCTAACTAAACTTCCTTCATTATCTTTTGTATTTATAATTTAAAAATAACTAAAAATCATAATTAAAGCCGCCCATTATTATGTATCTTTTTTCACCAAGTTTCATATTCATGCAATTAATAAATATTTTTAACCAATTTTTATATTCATTTAATCAATATATCATTTAATTATTTACATATAATAAATTATTTATATTTTTTAATTTTATTAACAATAAATGAATTTTCTTAACACACATAAATTTTCTTCTAAAATGAAAATAAATCATATAAACTTTCTTGGTGTAACATATATAATAAAATATAAAGACCTTGATTTTTTAAAAATTATAATTTTCACAAAATCAAAGAATGTATAATTTTTTTCTATAGATATCTAAGCAAGTTTTCAAAAATGAAAATGGAGAAGACTTTTGTTTAATTCGGTGAAATTTAGAATTGTCTTAATTTTAAAAATAGAATGTGGGACTGTGGGAGAGAATGTAGGAGGGAATGGAAAAAATTTCGTTAGAGGCGTTTTAATATTTTCAATTTTATATTTTTATACTTAATCCTTTTAAATAATTACAATTTTTAGTCTTTTTTAATAAATATTTTTTCCTCCAGGTCCTTCATTCTAATTTTTTTCAATTGAATATAGCTACTAAATTGAATAAGAAAATAACAAACAAGCAAATGAATGAACGAATTAACTAATAAACCTGCAAATTTATAAGAAAAATAAGTTTAAAATTAAAGGAAAATATGTAACAACCTCCTTACTAATCGTATAATTGACTGTTTCAAACTTATTAAAATACTAAATATTATTATGGTAGAAAACAAGAAAACCAATTATGAAGATCTACCATAGTCACAAAAAATTTTATTAAACACTTGGGAGAAATCAACCACAGTAGAAAGAGATAAAACCAATCAAATAAAAATAGATTTTTTTACAAGTAGGCAATCAAAACCTTCCCATGAAGGAAAATACTCTACCATGATAAGAGTTCTAACCACAACATTGTAATTCCAATACTTAAAATTGGGATCCTAAAATCAAAATTAACAAGATCCATAAATAGACTAAGGTGTTTGAAGCCCTCAATAAAATCACCATAGCCCATCATAACAATATAATTTAATGGGAAAATCACTCCTAGGTCCCAAATAAGGAACATATTATCAGAAAGATCCCTATTTACAACTCTTCTACATGTATTAACAATCTTTTGAGTATATTTAACAACTTCGAAAGACCTTTCTGATAATATGTTTCTTGCTTGGAACCTAAAAGGGATTCTCCTTAATTTAATCTGAGTATTTCAATCCATTTGGGTTTAACCCTTGGCAAAATAACAATCTTAATACAAACATCAAAAAAGTCTTTGCCCATAGCACCAGCCCCAATATACAACAAAATATTCAAAATATGCAAAATATACAAAAAAGACCCTAAAGTTAGACCATACATCAATTAAAACATGTTAAGCAAGATGATGCTCTACAAAGACGAAATGAAGACTAAAACCTCGCATGATTTCCCCTTGAGATTATATCTAGAGGTGTTCATCAATTTCCCGTCCTGATCCGAAGTAAATCGGGAAGGAAAAATTCTGTCCTGAAAATTTCAGGATTGAGAATGTGATTTCGAGATGAGGACCCGATCACGACTTTTTCCCGATCCTGAATATATATATATATATATACATGTACATTTTTTTAATATTTAAGAAAATAAAACCAAATGTAAAATAAAATGTGAAAATCCCTAACACCCTTAAGGTAATATTTATTCTTTTAGTTTATTTAGTTAATTTTGTTTATTATTTATTAAATAATTTTAATTTTTTGTTCTTATCTTTGTTCTTTTTGCAGCTGAATTGACAAATTTAAGCATGTATTGGACTAATTATATATTTGTATTTGACTTATTTGATATAATATGATATTAGACAAATTATATATTTATATTAAACTAAAGAAAACACAACAAAAAATTCATATATAGAGATTTTTTTAAAAAGAAAAAAAAAATCCGGGATCGGGAATGAAAATCATTCCCAAACCCTTCTCGGGATCGGTAATGAAAATCATTCCCAAACCCTTCTCGGGATCGGGATCGGGAATGGCATTTCCCGATCCCGAACACCCCTAATTATATCTTGTCCTGAAAAAATAATAACAAACCACGAGATGAGATACATGGATCCAGTAACTACAAATTCAATTTAACAAGTATACAGAGAATGATTATAAAATAATTAAGTAAGCAAAATATCAATTCATATAACAAAGTATAAACAGTTTTTCATAAACAATAGTTTAAGGAATAATTAAACATGCATAGAAATTCCTCAATCATCCTTATAACTGCTGACAAGCACAAGACTCCCTCAAACATCCTTATAACCTCCTTATGACCGCTGACAAAACCCATGTGCTACTAACACATAATAAGATTCGTCTCTATGACAAGAATGCATCAAGCTCTTCAATAGTGAGATATAGCCCAACCAAAGGCTACAAAACTCACATATGGCCATGGGTTCCCTTTTCTCATAATATGAAAAAGTGTCACGCCCCTTGAGCTGACTTAGAGACCGGTCAAGGAAAGGTGGCACCAAGGGCATGAGAATGTTAAAACCAGCCACTAGGTGCCAAGTACCACATAGTATAAAAAGAGTCGAACCTCCCACATCACACCTCAACACAGTCCAAGAACACAACTAAATATGCAATCCAACAATTCAAGATCTCAAAATCCAATATCAACCAACTATTCTCTTAATTCATACTCAATGATATGCATTATCAACATTTTTATAAACCATTGAAGCCCACTTAACTAACAAGTGTACTAAAAACATAATTCGTACCATCATTGTACATTTTTCATATATCAAATACTATAACAAGTATTTATGACAACTACAAATACTAACATATATGTATAATCACCTCAACAAACATACAAAGTAAATTGGAAAGTGTTTACCTTATGTTATTGACACAAAAACCAAACTTGGAAATATCCAAGTCCAACAAACTCAACCAAGTCAATCTACATTGCAGATAAAATTATTCATCAATATAATACTAATTAATATAATAACATCTAATTAGTAACTAAAACCCCATATTCCTTACTGATTTTAACTCCTTAGAAGAAAATCTTAATTTTCACTGCAAATCTTCAACCCTCCATTTCAATCATAATTCTAATAAAAAAATATGAATTCCCCTCCACTAGAAAATGGCTATAGAGGCACTTATTTAAATAAGCCTCTTTCCTTTCAAGCTTTTTATTGAACACCTTTCAAGCCCCCAAGATTAACTCTCAAAATCAACTCCCCAATTCATAAACTACTAACAACTAATATACTCCCGAGTATCAATCAAATCCCTTAAGGTCTCAAAAACCAATTCCTCAAAAATCACAATCTTATTCACAATCCTATAATTTCTTAACTCTATTTCAATCATTAAAATCCTTAATTAACTACAATAATATCTATATCTTCACATCCTTCAAAACTCCAAAATTTCAACATTTAAGGTTCTACCAAAAATCATCAATATTCACATTTCATCACAAACTCAAAAACCAATCCATTCAATTATCAATATAAACCCCAATAAGATAAAATATATCATTAAATTCAAATCTAAGAGCTCCAATATCATAAATCACAATTTACCGCTCAAATTCTAACTCTAGTTTTCTCAAATCAAACATTCAAGCGACAATCTAAACCATATGGCTCTTGTTTTAACCCCAATAGCTCCATAAATATGAGAATAATAAACTAGAAGCATTAAAGATTCAAAATCTACCAAGCCCTATTTTTTTCTTTTCATAAGATCTAAAAATAAGATATAAGAAATTTAGAAATAGAAGGTACAATGCTTACCCAAATTTTCTAGAGGGAACCCAAGTTTGTCTTCCTTTCTTTCCCCCACACACACCCCCTCCCTCTCTCCGTCCCCGCCTCACTCTCTATCTCTCTCGCCCTCTCACCGAACGAAGACGGACCAGAGGAAACAATAGGTGTGTGCATGTTTTAAAATTGTAGCTTGTGGGGGAAGGGTGTATTGTATGAATACCCCTTTCAAACGTGCCACCCACTATTTGACTTATATTTTTTTAAAAAAAATTCAATATTGCTTCTCTTTTTTTGTAATTCTTATTTATTTGTTTTACTTTTCTACCAGTCCTAAAATTTCAGAATTTGGCTAAGTTGATGTATTTTATTCAAATAAAATATTTCATAATAGCTAAGTAATTATATTGTACTATTTTGAAGAAATACTCAAAATATTCATGCTTAATCTAACTTTACTTTATTAATGTTCTCTTTACAAAATAAAATTCTCTTTTAAGTAAATTATCCTTACTCAAATAATTACATGGTAATTTCTGATTATTGCGAGATAATACCATCTCAATGTTACTTAAATCCTAAATTTAAAAAGTAAGATGTTACAAAATAAATATAGTAAATAAATAACATAAAAAAATGGTTAAATAATAAACATGCAAATTGAAAAGAAAATACAATTTTAAAAATGAAAGGTAAATAAATAAATAAATAGTAAATGAATGACAGATAAAATAAATTTAACAAACCTGCCAATCAATAATAATAAAACATGAAATAAATAAAGAAATAAATAATAAACCTGCAAATTTGTAAGAAAATACAGGTTTAAAAATGAAACGTAAATAAATAAATAACATAAAATAAATTTAACAACCTGCCAATCCATAATAATAAAACATGAAACAAATAATAACTATCCACAAAGAAAGAAAGAAATCATCTTTTTGAAACAGATTTTGAATCAACAATAATTTTATATGATTTAATATGTTCATAGGCATTGGCAAAAAAATGTTCATAGACAATCTATTTACCTTTCTACAAACAGCGATATATTTTTATATATAAGCATGGTACTACATCAACCACGACAAATCAAGTGAGCTCAATATCTACAAGAAAAACATTATAGTTGACATCAATATGATCCAATATTAGAAGCATCATAATCCATCAACAAAATCCATAAAACAAAACAGGATCATCAGCTTTTATAGATACAAGATAGGTAGCTCAACATATTAGCTTCCAATACAGATCTGGTCACCTGTAATTGCTTTACCTCCTTAAAAAGGAATATTCTTCCGCGTGATCCGATAAGCCATCCTCTAGATCAGCATTACACTTCGCCATAAACAGAATTTCTTTCTCCTCCCGCAAATTAAATGTCGCACACCTATATAAATTCTTTCCAATATTAGAGAACAATAAAGTAATACTAAAAAGCACACACATCAACAGAAGATTCCTTGACTATATTCTGCACTAAGATTCAACTCATTCATCTCACTCATTCCAAAGGAGCTTTCCAAACTATTGTTGGCCAAGATGTTCTATGGCCTATTGCAAACATTTTCAAATACTACAATTAGGATTGCTTCACCTTCTGGCTTTTATCATTTTATTTGGTTCTATGCTTGTCCTATTGTTTTTGCTCTTATGTGACCCAAAGTATGAGGAACAAGGGCCCAATATATTTTAAAAAGTTGGGATCAAAGCATTATACATATAAAAAAGCATTACAAAAAGAGAGAAATTATAACGCAAGTGAACATGTAGATAAAATAGGCAATGTTACCGTGAATGGAAATTCAGCACTTCAATACTGCCTTCTTTCACAGCATCTTTTAGTTTGATGAGACTTGGAATATAAAGAATTGGTTCCACGTCATAGGTCCCACGAACCTCAAAGAATTTGAATACATGCTTTTGAGGTTCATGATAGATAAAGTATCTACAGGGATGATAAATCAAAATGCCAGCACCAACAAAATATGTTATTGGTGAAACTAATCGAAGCCAATAATCCCAGTGATTAATATTAAAGTTGAGAACTTTAGTCCATGACTGGCCCACACCATACGTTTTCATAGTCCAAAACGTAAGACAATCTGGAAACGCACAACTTATGTAGAGACTTCTCTTTACTTCTCCAAAGTTGATTGCTTCTATTGATCTCTTTTCTTTCATTTTCATGGATGAAAGTGGATGAGGACTGGGGAATAGATTGAATGTCTCACTTTCTAAGTCAAAACATAATATTGATACTCCTTTATGATTAAAAACAAGCCAATGCAAAGATCCATTCAAACTAGTAGGAAATCTAAACCCCAACCAATGAGTATGATACTTCATTTTTCTCCATAATCCTTGCCCCAACGTGTGTATTTCAACAATTGTATGAATGTAGCTCAAATATTCAGATCCTCTACGCTGAACATATCGGTTACATATTCTTACAACCTTGTATTCATTAGCTTTCTTGAGATAACCAAATCCACAATTATAAGTGTCTCTCAAGCGAACTTTCTTGCTGGCTTCTGGAAGTCTGGTAAACTCCCCTGTAATTGGGTTGCAAATAACAAGGGGATTCTTGTCAGCAGGATCACACAAGCAAAGCAGGCCATTACATGAATTCACAACATCGAACCTGTCCTCTTTTGGCTTACAAGCAATAAAATTCTTTTTCCTACCCTCATTTCTGGTCTCAAGCATTGTGTCAAGGACCATCCTAGAATCACGAAGAGGAAGCTTGAATTTAACCTCAAGCTTCGTGTGATTGCTACAATTGGGATTGAGAGAATCCTTGCATGAACATATATGACCACAATCATTATCATTTACCAAGTTCTGAGCTTCAATACCCTTATGCTCAAAGTCAAGTAGATGGAGAGTTCTTGAAACGCGTCTAGAATCATCCATCCGCACAAGCACATTGATAGGTGCACACTCAGCATGCCATTGAGCAAAATGTGGGTCTGAAATAATGGTGTACCATTCCTTGCATACACTTTTGCAAATGAGAATTGACTTAATGGGAAGTAGGAATAGAATACTAGTAATGATATCATAAGGAAGATCAGTCACAGAAGTCCTAAATAGATGAACTTTTAGGTCATCAACTTCCTTTGCTTCTCCAATGCCTTTCTGTGTGTTAGAGCGTACTGAATCCCCTTTTTGTTTCATAGCTATCCTAAAAGGTGAAGAGGAAAAGATAACTGAAGGTGAGACTTACACAAACAGAAAACCTACAAAACCAACCAACAGATTTACAACATAGTGGTTTGAATAATTAGATACCGACATAACATAGGATAGAAACAAGGAGCTCATATTGCATGTCTGCGTGTGTGAAAGACTAAACTCATGGAAAACTCAACTTATATAATACGTGTCATAATCAACAAGTAGAGATTACATCAACACCTAAATTTTTAGCATGGTTGTGAACATCGTATAACCATTTGTCTAAATTATAAACTTGCACATCAAATTGGACAAGAGAGACTCTAAATACAGAAGTAAAACGGTAAAATATTAACAGCTATTAGGTATATTGCAACCATAAAATGCTCTGAATTATCTTCTAATGCTTTAACTTCAGGAAAATTTGCCGATAAAACTTCTCTAATTTTTCTAAATATCATTTATGAAAAGATCCATTTTTGCTCTGTTATTTTGTGTAATAATTTAGGTTTATGATTAAAAAAGACGAAAATCAGAATTTTAAGCACCCCACAACACATGTTAGGAAAAAAAGTTAGTGGTGCAAAATTAATATGCCCTTAAATTCGTCCTAATAAACCTTATCAATCACCAAGACAAACTTGGCACAACATGAAACCTTCGCTCCTATGTGTCCTGTAGTAATAAATCAAAGCCCATACAGATCGAAATGAAATTACATCTCACTTCGTTGATATGTTTGCATTTTAAAAAACATTATCATGAAGAAAATGAGTTGAGAATTAGTTGGTGTGTTTTCATTTCAAATATCAACCATCGCAACTTATAAACTAAAAAGAACCTCTAGCCAGAAAAATCAAGCATCCATTTGCTCAGGTTGTGAAATTCCATCCAATAATCAGGAATGTTGAGCCCAAATACGAAACCCTAAAATAGGCCATTATCACTTCAATATGAAACCCTAAAATAGGGCCATCAGTGGTATGTATAGGAATGAACAGCCCATAGATATGGTTATCGCAACGCGTACCAAACAAAAGGAAACAGTGGATATATGATTGATCTATGAAATACAAGACAACAAAACCCATTTTTAACGATGACGATCTTCCCACTTCTTTCATGATCAATGTTCAATGAAATGGGGCAAATTAAAGAAATAGAAACGAAGCTTTGTATCCTTTACCTCCTGCACTTTATTCTCCGTTCAATCTCTCTCAATCCTTTTGCTTCTTTTCGTTTCTACCTCTTCTGGCGTCGCTTTCTCTTCACTACTCTTCTATCAGAGGTTTTGACGAAGGAATTAATAGAGAGAAGGCCAGAAGGGGGAAGGATACAACGATTAAAATCATAGAGGGAATGTGAAAGATCATTTTGTTTAAAAAATAAAACTGGAGGGAATGTGTAAGATCATTTTGTCTCAGAAAAAAATGGAGGGAATGTTCCGGCTAAAAAAAATTGGAGGGAATGTGAGGGATCATTTTGTTTAAAAAATAAAATTGGAGGGTACGTGACAGAAGTCCGTGTGTCAATATAAAATAGGGATAGAGGCTATTTTTGTCCTAAAAGTATATTGTTATGGCCAATTCTGCCCCGGAAGTATTTTTGGGGTCAATTTTGTCTCAGAAGTTTCAAATTTGGAACAATTTTGCCCTTTCATTAGTTGATCGTTTGTTAACTGTTAGTTGACCATTCGTTGACCGTTGTAGGGGTAAATTTGCTTCAAATTTGAAATTTCAGGAGCAAAATTGCACCTTAACCCAATTATCATTACTCAAACGCATCGGACACTGCTCTTCCAACCACGGGGCCCTACCTCTGACTGAGTCAGGGTGTATAGGCTGTTAAATAGAAAAGAGAACTCTTACCGAGGCCCCTACCGAGCTCTCCGGACTCACTAATATTATTGTCAGCTGTCACGTCCCGGTTCAGGAATTTTCATGCTTATTGAACCCGGACCGGACCAGCCAGTCTAGCCCGGGAACCGGCGAACCGGCCGTTAAACCGGTCCGGTCAGGGTTGGTATTTTTAAAAAAAAAATTTAATTTTTCCTTTAGAATTTCATACTATAAGTCTAAAATTTTCAATTTCTCACCGGTTTGGTCCCGGTTTGACCCACTGACCCTTAACCCAGTACCCTGACCGGTTCAATGCCCGGTCCGAGTTTTAATACCTTGGGAATTTTGACTCAATTCTCTTTCGAAGTACGCGTGCTGCACGCTATTAGACAGGCTTCCCCCATCTCTTAGGATTGACTAACTCATGTGCAAGTATCGTTTACATGGAACATTTCCTCTCTTCGACCTTCAAAGTTCTCATTTGAATATTTGCTACTACTATCAGACAGTCTTCCCCCGACAGCCAGGTATAGGTCGCACACTTCAGAACTCGGGCAGAGTAGCCATTACTGCAGATCTTGGTGATAGTAGCAAATATTCAAATGAGAACTTTGAAGGCCGAAGAGGGGAAATGTTCCATATGAATGGTACTTGCATGTGAGTTAGTCGATCCTATGAGACAGGGGAAGCCCGTACTTTAAAAAGGAATTGAGTCATTGGGTCAAAATTCCTAAACTGGGACGTGACAGTTGATAGTAACATTTGTGAGTCCGGCAACGTCGATAAGGGCCTCAGGAAGAGTTCTCTTGTCTGTTTAACAGCCTGCACACCCTAACTCAGTTGGAGGTAGGGTCCAGAGGCTGGAAGAGCAATGTTCGATGCGCCTGAGTGACGGTCATTGAGTTAAGGTGCAATTTTGCCCCTAAAGTTTCAAATTTGGAGCAAATTTGCCCCAACTAACGATCAACTAACCCCAACTAACAGAAGGGCAAAATTATTCTAAATTTGAAACTTTCTGGGCAAAATTGGCCCCAAAAATACTTTCAGGGCAGAATTGGCTCTAACGGTATACTTCCGAGGCAAAAATGACTTTTATCCCTATAAAATAATGCTCTAAACTTCTAGCCCTACTACAGGTAAAAAAAACAAAGAACCTTATAGCCCCAATGTTAGGAGTGGAATGTCTCCATTGTTTGGGATAAACTTTTTTTATCAAGTATTGGATAAACTTTGAATATTTGAGATTTAATATGTTATAAAAAAATATTATTATGTTTTTCTTAAAATGTTTTCACTTTTTAGTTTTCCTCCTCTGTATTTGTGATTTGTTTAAATTAATTTTTTTTATACATTTTTGTTATTTAATATTATAATATTATTTTTATAATATATTAAATTATAACTATTAAAAATTGATCCAATAATAAAGATAATAAGTAGAGAGGCGTTAGTTAAGACATGATCATGTTGACTTTATTGTATTTACTAACCTACTCTGTCCATCTCCCTCGTCATCTCTCAATATAATCTTTTGGTTTTAACATATATTTTATGTGCCTGTTTGGATTGGTGTGTCAAAAGTAGCTTTTGTCCAATCTGACTTTTAAAAACTTAAGTTAGGATAGAAGTTGGCAAATATAATGTGATTTTATGTTTGGATTAACGATTGTAGAAGTTATTTTTTTCTAAACTGAAACTTATTTAAAAGATTATTTTAAAAAAAATTAGATGAAAAAATGACTAAAAAAGATATGAATCTTAATAAATAATATATATATATATATATATATATATTTATAATTAATGTTATTTGTGTTTTCTGAGAGCAGTATTAATAGAAAAATTGTAAGTATTAAAAAAACAACTAATTAAATATATTTAATATGATTTTGGTACATATGACTATTGAATATTCTTTTATTTCTTTAGAAAGATTAATTAAATATTAATTATGGGGATTAATTGGGCATGGAGTGGACTCATAATTAAATATTATTCAATTTTTTTATCTTCAGGGTATTTTACTATTTTTACAAACCAAAAATTTTTGGGTGTTTTACAATAATTTTATCCTTTTTTTAAAAGCAAGTAGCATGGTACCCTTTCTTTGTTTTTTCCATGCTTCTCTTCTCTCTCTACTCCCACATGGTGCCTTTTTTTGAGAAGTAGCATGAAGTTTGCTTTGCTAATATCGCGTGCTTGGACCCAAAAGTAAGATTGCGCTAATACCTTGTCAAACATATATATGTTATTTTATCGTACGTTTTCATCTCTCACCACATTCTATCTCTTCCACACCTCTATGTCGAAAGACCCTATATCTTTTTGATTTTATAAACATATTTTGTCCTTTTGGACTATTTTGTTTTGAATAAGTGGGAAGCCTACTTTTGTAAGTTTTTCAATGACAGAGGGGGGAGGGTCGACTTGTAACTTGGAAGATTTGACAACTAGAGAAAGTGATCTCAATTTATCATTTTATCACAGGATTCAAGTTAATGAGATTAAGAAAACTCTTAAAAAATTGGAAATATTTGCTTGAAGACAGTGTGTCATGGCTCACTAAGTTATTTAATGAGATTTAACAATCCAAGAAAATACCTAATGAATGAAGAAAAAGTATTTTGATTCCTATTTATAAAAACAAATAGGGATATTTAGAATTATGCAATCTGTTAGAACAAGACTGTCACCCAGAATTGGGTGATAATTAAAAAACTCAAAGTTTAATGCAAACATTAAAAAATAAAATAGAGTTGAAGAGATGTTACCAAAGATAAACACACGAGATTTATATTGGTTCGGTCCAACCCACTTAACCTATATCTAGTACTTAGAAGCCGTTTGAGATTTCCACTATTCTTCAAGATTTGTCAGGTTCTTGGTGGCTCAATATATGCTAGTTCTTTTTCAAAGAACAATCAAACCCCTTACACTTTACAATTTAATGCCCACTCAAGATTCAACAATCTTGAGTCTCTCAAATAATAAATGAATGAATAAATGTCACTCACAAGAGTATATATATGATCACTGAAGTACAGACTCGAATTTAAGATCTTAAGACTTTGCAATGAATGTAACAGTAAGTTTTTTTGCAAAAGTTCATTACTTCATCTTCAATGCTCTGGGTATTTATAGGTAGAATGAATTAATGACTATTGTCTAATTAAATGTATCCGTTGGTGTATTCTTGGTCCTTGTTATAGCCATTGAAGTTTCTAAAGATTCTTTATGTCTATGGAATGATCCGTTGAAGCAGAGAGAATGTTCGTCGTTTGAACATCCTTCACATTTAATGCTTCTGACACAAAAATGCTTTTTCCAATTTGTGTGTTAATCCTTATTTGATCACCTGGAGAACACTTAAGTGCTAGTGTAATGAAGAGTTAGAGTGATTAGAAGTAAGAAAAACAAATTACACAATCATTTCAATTATTTAAAAAGTTTCAAAGTGATGCATTATTTTCATGTAATGATCATATATGTGGCGAGTTGAAGTGGCCTCTATTGAAAAGAAAATGGTAGAAAGTCATTTGAAGTGGTTTGGACATATTCAAAGGTCATTAAGTGCACCGGTGAGGATAGTTGATCAAACTGTAATATCCCAAAAAGTGATTAAGGGCTAATGACTTCAAAAGTAGATGTAATTATGGTTGAATAAACACTTTTGAAGTATATGATGTGAATTGTGATACAAAATGTGCTTGATGATGATTTAGTAAGTGTTGGGAGAATCAGGGGCAAATTGGGAAATTTATTAATCTTAGCCACCGAGGAGGGGGTTTACTAATTTGGTTGAAGGTATGGTGAATGTGTAATTACTTAAGAAATTATGAGAGTTATTCCATGTGTGCATGTGTATAAAAAAAGTTGGGAGAAGAAGTAGGATTGTGACAAGTGTCCAATTGTGAACCATAGGATCAAAGTCAATTTGTCAAACTCTTTTTCTCTCTTCTCTCTCCCTCCAAGTCGGTTGTTAAGCTTGGGAACAAGGGAAAACTGAACATCATCATCATCATCTCCATTTTCTCTCTCCAACTCCATTTCGCCAAGCTCAAGAGGAAAGAGAAAGTACAAAGGCGAGATTTTGACTTGCTAGATGTCCTTTAATGCTCAAGTACTCTTCTTTAATATTGTCCACCTTGATGAGAGCTTCATCTTGATAATTGTAGAATTTTGGAAGAAGGTGTTTTAGAGTTTGAACAAATTTGAGAGTAGAGGAATCAAGGATTTAGCCTTGAGAAGAAGAAGAGGTGAGCATTTGTGACATTTTGATATATATATATATATATTGTGATTTTTTTTAGTTTTTGATATTTGTGGAAATTTCCCTGATTTTGGTATAATTTGAAATGCATGAATTTGGATGGTGTTTGGTGTTGGATTTAATGGCATATTGTGTCTTTGAGCCATTGGGATTAGTTTGAAATTTTAGAAAAACCAAATTGGTCATTTTATAGTTTTGGAGTTCCATGTGATTAGAAATGTAGAATATGACATTGTGATGGGAATTTGGTTGTTTTGGTATGTCCAGTAAGTTTTTCATGCAAATTTATATGGGGAAAAGTTGTTTGGGAGATTAGGAAGCCATTGGACACTTTGGGCAAACTATGAGAAAAATGCTCTCAGTTATTACGATCTGGCTTTTGATAAGCCTCACTCGAGTGAGGTAGGGTTCACTCGAGTGCAACAGTATATTTTCTTTTTTTCTTCAGCATGTCAGTAGAGTTCTCAAGCAAAAAGCAAGAGTGCACCTTTTCACTTGCGAGTGATATGGGTCATCACTCGAGTGAACCTGTTTCACTCGAGTGCAAGGGTGTTTTGGATTATAAGGCCACGTCTTGGGTTAACACTAGCATACTATTTTTTAAGAGTGTGCCTTAGCACTCGTAGGTGTTGGGTGGTCACTCGAGTGCCAGAGCTTGTGCTCGAGTGCACTTGTAACTTTAGGGTTCTTAGTTGCTCTCGAGTAGTCACTTTTTATGCCTCACTTAGAAGGACTCAAGTGAGTACAAGGCTATCACTCGAGTGTTGAGGTCAAGACTCGAGTGCTGTGACAACTTTTTGTCTTAGTGTATGCTCTTGGCCAAACACTTGCACGAGTGATCTTTAGTACTCGAGTGCAAATTACTCCATTACTCGACTTTACTCGAGTGCCTAAGTCAAAAATCAGTGTTAAGCTTCAGAAAAAGGGATCTTTGGTCAACTATTCCCAACCCTTTAGGCATGTGTCTAGGCTTTTATTAGCCACCTAAAGAGTTCAAATGATAAACAACCTTAAGTGTTATGAAGATAAGAATTTGGAATAGAGAATAACCTATCGTCCTTGATTTTGGTTTATAGGCTTTGACATTTGCCCTGATCGCGAGCAACCGGTGCCAGTGCACACTAGTAAAGAACAAGGTAGTGACTCTTTCCCTTATACTATATGCGATACATGGTTTGTTTGTTTGATCATTGTTTGTGGTTCTATTACCTGTGGCCCATCGGTATTGATGGTAGGAGGATCGTGCCTTTGGGGCAGTGGAATCCGGGGGGATGAGACTATATGAAAGCCAAAAGGATATTTGTGAGTCTATAACCTGTGACCCATCGGTGTTGACGGTGGGAGGATCATACATCCGGGCGGTTGAATATGGGGGATGAGACTATGTGATTGTGTGCATATATGGTAGCCTGCGTGTTGTGTTTTATGTTGTGATGCTGCCTGATGATTTACTTACATGCTATGTGATTACATGTTGTATTAGTTATTTGTTACTACTAGGATTCTTTCGAATCTCACTCTTTCCTTTGACTAACCTTCAGACAAGGCAAGTGGCTCCAAAGAGAAGTAGATGACCAAGGGCATATAGGACTCCTTAGGGAGATTTATATTTTGGTGTTGGTTATCATATTTTGTTGGGAGATCACTGTATATTTTGTAAATATTGTTTTGGAGACAGTTGTGTAATCCCCTAATGGGAATTTATTAACTTTAGTTTATGTATGAAACCCAAGGGTTACCGGGATTTTTGTTGTACACTCTGATATTTTAATGTTATTTATCTGTAAAGGGTAATTATATTCGAATTATGAAACTTTGAAATCAGGATAAGGCAGAAAATTTTGAAAGAATTTATAAAACCCTACCGTAAGGAATGGATGTTAATTGAGTTTGATTATTATTTATTTCTATTTCAATTTAATCACGTATTTCGAATCATAATATGGTTTCTAAGGCAGGGAGTTACACAAACAGTATGGAGTCCTATAAAAAGAGGTTAAGGAAGGCCAAATTGAACACTCAATAAGGTTATAAAAGAGTGCTTTTTTGGATAATAATCTATCTAAAGATCTAATTTTCAATAAAGCATAATGACATCGTGTGATCTATGTAGCCAACCAACCTAGTGGGATAAATTCTTTATTGTTGCTGTAGCTTTTTTAATTAATTTTATTTATTAGTATGAGATGTCAAAAAGCCACAATGAGAAATCGTGAGACCTTGAATCACACTGTAGATTATTTGTTACACCATATCAAAAATAATTCAACATTCACTTTTGGAAAAAAGACTTTTTAGACCAGTTAAAAAAGACTTTTTAGACCGGTTGTGGATTAAATCTTGTTACAGTCGGTCTAAAAAGTTGGTTACTTTTTAGACCGATTGTTACAACCGGTCTAAAAGGTCATACTTTTAAGACCATTTGTAACTGGTCTAAAAGTTTCTATTTTTTTTAAATAATAGTCCTCTTACAAATTAACTCTACCTAGCAAGCCATTTCAACAACATCCATCCTAGATTCCATAGACGCAATGACGTAACACAGATTTCACAGAAGCAATGACAGCAACAAGATCGCCAGCAAGCACAAATGAAGGTGTAGGTGACTTAATCAACTTCCAAAAAATGGTAAGTGTAGAACACTTAATTTTTGGCCACAAATCAATTGATTTAGCTAACAATTGGTGAAATCTTGCAAGATATCAAGGTTCAAGAGTTTGCTCAGAAATGAATTTCCACCCGTTAGAATCAAATTTTGTAAAATTGCAGTAATATTAATTCATAAACATGAGTTGACAATCAATT